>AFBI03000017.1:520242-661388 GCA_000230595.3 Edhazardia aedis USNM 41457 | reverse complement strand
ATGCAGAATACTAATAAACCATTTCATTTTTCTTCTAGCTACATTTTATGTAATTTTTGGTTTGTGTGTGATTTACTGCAATTTAATCGTATTTTTAGTGTAATTGCCATAAGTTATAACATATCTGATTTTCTTATATTTTTCAAAATAAAATATGATGAAATTTTCATTATTATATTTTATTAAATTTTATCGAATTATGTTTGACTTATTTGTTTTTTTTAATTATATTGCACGATAGTTGGTTGCAATGTTTTGCATGATAAATTCTAACTAGTTTGGTTGTTTTGTATTTATCAGATAAAATGATCAACATCTAAAAATCATTATTTTGATACTTAAACAAGTTTGATTGAATTATTTTTACTGGAAAATTAATTTTAATATGAAATCATGATAAGATCCTATGTTGATTTTATAAAGAAATAATGGTCGCCGATGATGAGAAAAAAGTTTAATAGATTTATTAATAAAACTATAATAACACCTTTTCTAACTTCTTTCTGAACTTTGAAATCTTAACCATTATCTTGACATTAATCAAACAGATAACCTAAAATGTTGTCTACAATTGAAATATAACTGTCAATTAGTTATAAAAGTCGAAAATTCAAATTTAATTCATTATTGATAGTTTATCAAAACAAGTATAAATAAACTTACTGTTTTAAAGCCAGTAATATGCGAAAGAAACAACAAAATACATTTTAAATAAATACTGCTCAACAAACTATCAACAATCTTTTTATATTTTTATGTTTTACTTGTGCGACTTCAGCCAAAGAAATGTGGAGCGCTACAAATAGATTTAGTAACTAACTATAATGAGTTTTAAAAATGTCTTTTAATACTTTTAATTCTAAAAACAGTAAAATATCGTAAGGCCTTTCGGCCGGCCACTATCATCCAACCACAATAGTTCTTGTATTTTATTTTACCAGTCTTTTTTTGAAAAAACAATCTCCTTTTATATCGTTTTCAAACGTATTTATCTTACTAATTTTACTTGATTCGGTTAATTTTCATGGCCTTAGTTCAAAGGATAATCATAAGAATGATCAAAATTGCAAATGTTTTAAAGTTTGAGATATCTAAAATAAAAACCAATCTATACCATTAAATGTTATAAATTGATTATAAGTTTTTGCTCTATTTATTAGAACAAGCAAAAATTTTTAAACACATTATTTTAAAAAATGATTAACAATTCAATCACATTTTTTTAATTTTGTTTATATTAATTATTGCACATATTTATACTATAAATTTTTAGAATAGATTTTAGGCAATATGATTTTTAGAAGAAATCCGTTTTGGTTACTTTTTTTATAAAATATTTTGTGATATTTTGAAACCCAAACGCTTGATATAAATAACCAAATTAAAAAAAATTAACATTATATTGATAGCCTTTACAAAAAAATATTTTAAATTTATTCAATTTTCAACATTAATTCCATAAAAAAATTAAAATTTTAAGCTATTGTTAAGATCTCAAATACATAATTGTACGGTTTTTTTATGAGAAAAATACCAACTAAATATTGTCTATAAAGGAAATTATTGAAGTAAAAGAAAAACAACTTTAAACATTTTGGAAGAATAAAAACAATTGATTATCACTTTTTATTTTTTAAAAACTTAAATTCATTTCTAGAATAATTGAGTATTGCAAATAATATTTTTACATGAAATTTAGAATTTTTTGCTTTAATAATTTATACCAATTAAAATCACAGGATAATATCTATAAATAACCTTCAAGATAAAAATTTTTTCAGTTGAGCATTTTCTATATTTCTAAAATGCTAAACTATTATTATTACACTAAAAATAGATAATACACAAACAAAATAATATTTTTTTGTATCTTTATTACACATCGCATTCGATGCTGTTTTTTTCATCATGTTCTTAACCACGTACTGAAATGCTAAAAATTAAATGCAAAATTATTTCATATTATCAAATTCTCTCCAAATTTTTCCCATGAACAGTTAAAACACGTCCTTTACAAGCTACTAAAAACAAATTATTATCTAATACCGTATGGACCAATCCTGTTTCATATGTACTACATTGGTCCCCTGGCATATCTTCCTCATTGAAAATCTTTACCCAATCATTTGCTTTAATTTTATTCTTGTTATCTTTTCCATCCTTGAATTTATCCGCTAATTTGTTTTTGAAAATAATCCATGATGTGATTTGAGAAGCGTTTCTTTGAAACCATTCAACAGCTTCATCTGGCACCGAACATACGGCCAATTTTATTTTCTCGCTATCTTCTAAGCTGTAAGTTGAATCTTCTAATATTTTGAATAGAATTTCAAATTTAATAAGCCATGATTTTATTTTTTTATCGGTAAGTTTTCTCAACTTTGGCTTATAATTGCTAATTATCAGATTTTTCTCAATACTTTTTAAAACTTGCTCTGCCTTCCTTTCCAAAGGTAGATTCTGTGTTATTGTTTTTGTTGGATTACACTTTGCAAATTGCTGCTTTTTTAACATTTAACAAATAACGTTTTTTCGCTTAAAGGGGCAACCGTTTAAAAACTTCAACATCTTATGTCTGTTTTTATATAAATTAAATAAAAGGAGTGACATAGAAAACTATGAAAAGTAAAAACAAAAGTAACATAAAAAGCAATTCTATAAAAAATTATCAATGCGTAATTTTAGTGGTTGGAATATTCATGAAATTCAAAGGCCATATAACTAATGACATATTTTATAAATTGTAATTAATGTTTTGCATAATAATTTATGATCAGTTTTGCAAAAAGAAGAAAATTTCGTTATATTTAAAAAATTGATATATTTCAATTGCAGTCATCACAAAAAAAAACAAGAACATATATCAATTTGTGTGTTTTCTAAATTACAATAGTTTAAAAAACTATTGATAAATTGGAAATTATTAACGAATTAATTTAAAAATTGGCATATTCGTGTCTTTATAGATCTAATGAAAAAATTTTTGTTAAATCAGCTTCTAAAAAATGTTTTTTTTTTGTGAAAATAATCAACATCTGATGTAAAAACAGAGTTAAAATAAAACATTTTTCAAATATTGAATGTTTTTTTATAGTTTCTAATATGCTTCTTCAACAATATTGTACCTAATAAGTATTTTATAAAATTTACTACAATTTTTAAAAATATTAATTATAAAACGAATTTAAAAAATTTTTATTTTTATAAAAAAATATACATTATAAGATTTAGCAATTTTCGAATTTCAATTTGTGATCGTAAAATGTTTTTATATTTATTTTAGTTTAATTGACTTGCATCTTTTGTATTTCTGTCTTTGAAATACAAGTGTTATTTAATTTATTAAGATCCGTAATTTCTACAAAAATTTAAATTCTGTAAAAATATAATAATAAATTACCAGTGAATATTAGTTTTATGTTATAATTCACAGATAAATTACCCAGTAAAACTCATCGACCAATATTTGCATCAAATAACTTTATAATATGTTGATAGAAGAATGAAAAATATTGTAAAATGTTTATTGGTGGAAATATTAGTAGCTTGATAATATCATAAATTATAGCATTAAATATGGTGTATTACATTAAAATTTAAATTGATATAATTGATATTAAAATGTTTATAGAACTTAATAATGCTATTTAAAGGCCTTTCTGTACTCGCTGGGTATCCGATATGAGTGGCGTAAATTATAGAAATAAAGACAATATGGCTAAATTGATAATTTATTTATAAAGGTTTCGGTGTTTTTTTGTGATCACAATAACTATTGAGGAGCGTAATCTCTTTATCTTTCATCATCATTAACATCTGTGTTAGTGAAACCAGAAAATCATTGTTTTGTAATCGACACTAGAATGTCTGGAAATTTCACCACATTCTTTACAAGTAATATAAATTTTAGATTTTGCTTATGCTACTAAATCATCTCCATATTTATATACTTGTGGCTTAAAATTTATAGAACACGAATAAAAAATATTTATCCAGGTTATAATGGTTGGATATACGGGGCCTCCTACGAGGTTTGCCCGGTTTTCTATTTTTAGATATATAGTAAGAATTATTCATTTACTCGATTAACTTTATTTAATGAAGCTATTTAAGCTTTTATAATATTAAAAAGCACCAATCACTTTTCTGATTCAAAAATATCAAAATACTTAAACTTCAAATATGTAGCTTATCCTAATAATTTGAACCAATAAATAGTTAACTTTATTTATTTTTGATCAAAATACCAATAATATATATATTATACTAATAACACTTAAAAATGTCAAAAGCATCAATTTTTGACAATTTCTAAAGATGGTGAAATAAAACAAACCAATATTAATATAGATGATTTTCTCACAGAGAAACAGTATATCCAACTATAATGATTTTCATAAAGCGATGTTCTATTAAACCTTTATATATTTTTATATTTGTGTATAAATTTATTGGCGCTAAGATTAAATACCACAAATCGTGTTTACGCAAATTAAATTGCTAAAAACAAATCGAAAAATATTATAATACTGCAAAATTACATTTTTTTCTAAGAAAAATGCTAATGTACTTTTTTGAATAGAAACTATTTTTATTAGTCAGTTTTTTATTAACAAATTTTAAATGTGGATTGGTTTATTTTGTAAATAGATAACTACTAAAAAAATAGAAATCCATATTTTATAAATGTCTTTGTGCGATCTATTCTCTGATCTATATCCTTTTCGGGGATTTTAAGTACAAGAAAAACAGGAAAAAAATATCTTGGTTAAATTTATAGGACTTTAACCCCTTAAAAAAATATTTTTTACATTTTGAATTAAAAAATTGTTTTCTAACAGTCTACAAAGCTAATTCTACAAATTTTTTTAATTTATTATCTTTTGTCAAGATAAATTCATTAACATGCATATCATATTCGATCCTGGATAGATTAACAAAAATTTAAAAAAATTTTAGAAAAGAAATAAAGGTTTAATAATGTAATCGATATATTTTATTTTTCTTATTCTGCAAGTTGATTTTGAAAAAACTGACTAAACAAGTCTTAAAAAATGGCAAGATAAAAAAAGATGAATCTATCAATAAGTATATTATTGATAGCAAAGTTGTATAACGAGCGTGATTAGAACAATCGTCTAGAAAAAAAATGTGAAAGGTACAAAACAATTTTTTATGAATAAAATTTAGGTCCAGATAGGAGCCAAATCTCTAAGTTAATATAAAGATCATGTCGAAACCAAAACAACAACCATTTCTTTTATGAATCCTTCGCATTCATTATTTACTAAATAAGACTTGCTTTGTCATTTTTAATTGACAGCATTTTTTGTAAACCTGTCTGATTAGTATATCTTTATATTTTTATTTGTGTTTTTTAATTGAATTTTATATTTAAAATTGCTGGTTTATTATACTGTATATTTGTTGAAAATAAAAGTTTTTAAATAAAATCATCTTCTACTATTATTTATATCTATTTATAATATTATTATATATTAATAAAAATAGTTATTGATTTAATTACAAATAAAAATTATATTCGAAAAGTTTATCTCGTCAAATATATTATATGAAATCACAAAATAAAGGTTTTATCATGGTCAAAAATATTTTATTCAATAAAATATACATCGATATAAAACTTGAAATTCTATAATTATTGAATTTATTTTATTATAGTTGGTTATAATGGTTTATTTACTAAATTTTGATTTATTTAAATCTGAAAAAAATGTCATATGCAGTATATAGATTAAAAAAAAGATGATCAAAGTATATAAAACTTTTTATATCATAAAAATATACAGAAAATCATTTGAAAATATTCTTGTTAAATCAAATTTAAAAGACTTGGTATTTTTTTGTGTCGTTAACTATCGGTTATTGTAATCTCTTTGAGCAAATTTATACATATAGTTCTAACTTGATAGAAAAAAGATTTTAAAAAAAACCCCAAAAAAGAAACAAAATACCTTAAAATACTTTTCTTTTTAGAATATAATATATTTTAAATCAGTGATAAAGAAATCCTAAAACAAATAACATTTATTTATGTTTTACTATTTTTATTTTTGCCTTTATCATACAGATTTTTTTTGAATAAATATTAAACCCATTCAACACTAATAAATACATTTTTTTATAAAAATGTGTTTTCAGTAATTTGGTACTTAAAGATTTTGATTTGTAAACATGCAAGGAAACCTAAAAATACAGTCATACTATGATTTTCTTTTGTAATTGAATATCTGAATTTCAGGCTCATAATTCGTTTTTTATGAAGTGTATCAAAATTTTCAAGATTGATCTATAAAGGTTTGCTGAAATATTATGTAAAAAATAATTACTAAAGTATTATTCTACAGTAAAATTATAATTTACACAGTTATCATTAATATTTAAATTATTAAATTCTAATAAAATCCAATTGAATCAAATTATTTGCGAAAATATTTTACAGCATTTCCAAAATGCTGTAATTCAATGCCTTGATCATTGACCTGAAAAATAAAAAAGCATTTTAATGTACATAAACTTGTTGTATTATTTCATTACGTTTATTATGTAATTCTGAAGATCAAATATTTATCTGTTTTTTTTATAGAATTTTGACTATAAAAAAATACACTCCGATTGTTATTTTATACTATAGAAAATTTATTCTTTTTTTTCCATTTTGATATGTTGGGTTGCGCTGTCATGCTGCCGATTAATTCCGCATATATTTAACTAATTATATATAGAAATAATTGAAAATAAAATAAAGATTTTTAAAGAAATTTTTTAAGTTTTTCTTTTATTTGGAGCCATATTTTTTGTTAAAAAATTTTTGCATATAAAAAAAACGGATTTAATCAATGATATTGTGTATTCACAGTCACAAAATAAATTTCTAAACTAATTCAATCAAAAATATTAGCCATATAATATAAAATTTTAAACATCATATTCAGAGAAAAATAAATGATAAATATATTTTATTTATCACATTCCAAAGTGCTTCTTTTGATTCAATATCTATGTATTTACAGTAATATTTACAATTTTTTTTATTTATAATGTTATTTTATTTTTACCAATAAAATTTATATAATTGTTTGACTAATAACTCTTCACTGAAATTATTTGAAATAAAAATATATTTTTCAATACATCAGTAAAGAGAGAATGTAAAAATAGTTCAAGCGTTGGTTTTTAAGTACATAATTATAAATTTTTGCATTTATAGAGAAGAGGATATAATATATAAAATTTCTTTTCTTAGAATCTAGTGTAAAATTGTATAAAAATTCCAACGTATTTTTTTTATGTTTATTCTTTTCTATATGTTATAAAATAGTTTTTATTGCACATTTTTTGCATACACCTTAACAATATTGCTAAAATCAGCACAATCATATTATTTACAAAAATAAAAAAGATAATTATGACCTAAACTACTAATTTCACTTAGAATGTAACTGGATCTTATCGAATATGAAGTAATACATTAAGATATACGTATGTACAAATATTCTGTCATAAAATAGTTTCATTTAACGAACAAATTTGATCACTTAAGCTTACAAAATTTTTGGTATTTTTTGGTATAATCATAAGATTTTTGTATGATTCTTTCATTGATTTTTATTGGGTTTCGATTATATGCAATAGAAGTATAAATCATTGAGATTTTGCTATTAAACTCAAAAGATTGTCCCATGTGACGACAAGTATTTTGAAATTACATCAATGAGGTTTTTTTTGAATCGTTTGAATCATTTGCAATTTTTATTAGAAATTTTGCGTGTTTTAACATAGTGTAGTTGATTTATTTTTGTTTATACCAAA
The DNA here is from genome assembly GCA_000230595.3 of Edhazardia aedis USNM 41457. Taxonomy (NCBI): domain Eukaryota; kingdom Fungi; phylum Microsporidia; family Culicosporidae; genus Edhazardia; species Edhazardia aedis. The sequence goes on along the minus strand of AFBI03000017.1, from coordinate 653,555 downwards.
AGAAAACACCCTTATATATGTGATAGATGATTTTTTGGTTAGAACATAAATTTCTAATATTTGGATAATCTTTTTTATGAGAAAATTCGTTTCTTGAAAATTAAATATAATATGATTATTTCTATAAAGCACCAATAAAAATAATAATCTTAGCAAATAAAATTACATTATTATTTTAAGTATAGTTTTTTTTAAAAAAATTTAAAAAAAGTTGGGAATTCCGAAAAGCGTCACATATCATCTAACTCTAAATATTAGCCATCTAAATCAAAAAAAAAGAACGTTTTATAGTTTTTGTCGTAAATTCTAAAAATTTATTGTGTGCATATTGCTTTTAGAATATACATATAATCAATAAATTATATAAATATATATTTAAAAGCATTTTTTTATGAAAATTCAACACAAGAAAAAAAAATGGCTAGTTATACTCTAAAAAGCATAATTCTGCGATTTTACAAATTTTAGCTCTTAAAATTTAAAATTGGGTTTACTAAAAGCTGTTTAAGTATAATATTGTGTACTATATTTAGTTTTGATAAGTGTTATGTTGTTAAAATATGCATTGTTTTTATAGATTTGCAAGAAATCATTAAGTAGTTCAAATTACAGCTTGTAAATAATTTCCGCAAAAAATTAATTTTTACCGAAAAAATATGCTGTTATTTTACCAAGATTAGTTGTTTTTTAAAATTTTGAATCCTATAAAAGTTCAAGCTTTGTAAGCGTAATATTAGAACAAATAAATATGATCATACCCAAAGTTTTCTAATTTTTTTATAATGAATTATAATGATAAAATATACAAAATATATTATTTCTTAATATGTGTAGAGTAAAGGCACAAATATGAAATCAAGTTATACTGCGAAACGATATTTGCATATAAAAAAGAGAAAGTTATGATTAAATAGTAATCAAAAATTTTAATTTTTTTAATGCAATATAACACATTATAAACACAATAAACAAGTACTATATAATTTCTTATATCTTTATGAGTATTAAGTAGTGGTTGTCAGGCCAGAATATTCTCCAGCGTTTATAATCCGTAAAAAATTTTTATATTGTAGATTTTAGTAAGGAAATAATTTGTAAATTTGAAGTTTTTATTTATATTTCTAATTTTTGTATAATCCGAAAAGAAAGAGCGACATACTTTATTGGGTCACCACAAATATTTAATGCATTTTATACTTTTTACATATTTTAATAGTTTTTCAAAGACATGAATAATTAGATAATAATTCAAGTTTTTTGTATTTAAAAAGAAATATTATGTAAGTCTTATGGATAAAATCTTATAAAAATTTACAAAATCACCTGAAGTTTTATAAATAATATAGTTTAAAAATAATAAACATACAAGACTTTTTTTATTTATATATCTTATAATTAACATGAAAGAGATTTTTATGTGATAAAATATTCCTAATTTTTTTGCAAGATATATTTGGTATCTTTATTGGAATGTTTAAAATACTTTATCGGAAAAATCATAGTTGGTAAATATGAATATAATTTTTAAAATAATTTAAAACATTTTATTGTAAATAATATTTTTATTGATATAAAAAGGGTCTAATTTCATTTTAAAGGATTCGACTATAAAGAAATACGTATGAATTCATAGACTCATATTACAAAAGTTTTTAAAAACATTATTTATCATTTTTAATAGAAAAAAACTACTTTGCATATATATTAACGCAAAAACAAGATTGATGAACAAAAAATAGAGTTTAATAGTAAAGAATCTATCAAAAAAATATATTATTAATTCGGTTGTGTTAAAAAGGTGGTAAATATAGACACAATTAAAATTTTTCTTTAAACACAACATTGCCTTTAACAACTTTCTCTTCGTAAGTCATACCGACTTATAGGAGAGTGCAGCACAAATTGTAGGGTTAAAATCTAATTTCTTGTATATCAACACGAAAAGATACACCACAATATATTTTTTATCGGTATTTTATGCCATAAGAATCATCTATATTTTTATATGGGTTATATCTTCAAATAAGATAATAGATTATCGCAAAAAAATTTTCTTCGTCTTATAAATATAAACTTACAATAAGATTACGATATTATATTTCTTTCCATATATAGCCAGGTTAAAAATCTAAACCAAGCATGATTGGTAATTTTTATTTTAGAACTTTTTAACAGCAGAAAAAGAAGCAAAGGTTGTATTTTTTTGTATTCAAGCGTAATAATTCAAAAGATTCAATTTATTTTATATGATTGAATTTTAACTACTATTTATCAATAGAGGTTTAAAATAACACGATAAAAACAGACTTTGATTACAAACTATGGAAAATTAGTACTAATATATATTTTTTTCGTGTATTTTGGTATAAATTAATCTTATTAAAAATGATTTTTTCTTTATTACAGCATGACACGTTGCTTAGCTATTTTTTAAAAAAGATGGAAATAAAAAAGTTTATATGACAAATAACAAATAAAAACGCAATTTTTTGAAAAAAAATCTCGATAAAAAAATTAGGAAGATATAATATATTTATTAACATTTTTTTTAATTTTTCTAGATAATTTGGCAGTGTTAAAATCTTCTTTTTTATTTTATCATAAGTTCGAATTTAAAAATAAAATAAACAATAGCATATAAACTTTTCAGTATAAATTTTACAATTTTAAATATTTAATTTATATAAAAACATTTTTTTATCTTTTGTTGCACAATAAAAATTTTTTTTAAAAATTTGAATTTTAGTATGATTTCTCAGAATATATATATAAATTCATGTGATATTTTGATATATAAACTATTAACAGTTTTTATTTGGATATATCTGAAATCAAAATCGTATTTTACATAAGCTCATATGGCTAATTTATAAGCACTGTATCTGAATGAACAATTTAATTAAACAATCAAATATCATTGGAATATCAGAAAAAAACAAAAAGAGGATAATAAATGTAATATATTAATTTTTGTGGTCATTCTTATTTAAAAAAATACTTGAATGTAGATGCTTAATATGTGTGATATTCCAATTCAAAAGAGTCGATACTTTTATGGTATTGCTGACAATAAATATGTTTTTCATTTAGAGGCCTTATATATATATTACTGTATTTTAGTTTAAGGATTTAAGTAAAATATTTCGGAATAAAAAATTTGCTTAAAAAATAGATCATATTTAATAGATCAATAATATGTTTTTAAAGTATAAAATATAAAAAGAATTAATAATTTTAACAAGAAAAATATTTTTACAAGTTTTTGTTATATTTGTCTTTGACATTTTCAATATCATATAAAATAAAAATTATTTTTTTTGTTTCTATTAGTATTCTGCGTTTACATATTATAATCTAGGTTTTTTTCGTGAAGTAAAAATTTGAAATTGCAAAAAGCTTTAAAAAGGATTTAAAACACGATCTTGACAGTTTTCTAGACTTATTAAGTCAATATAAGAAGAATGAACTGTATTTTACCAAGATATTGAAAAATTGTGTGCATTTTATACGAAATTACCAAAAATCAACCATTATAAATTGTTTTATATATATCAAGAAATTGGAAACGTTCTTTTATGAATAATTTTTTGATCCTCGTTTGTTTAAAGTTGATTTTTGCAGATAAAGATTTCAGTTCGGAAATATTTTTTTTAGAATTTAGTTTGGTAAAATTTAAACACGAATAGTTTTAGTAAGAATTTGACATTAAAATTTTTTTAAAAATTTGTTTGGTGCAGTACTATAACATTTTTTTCTTATTATATTGAAGTGAAATTTATCTAATATATAATTAAACCCAAGATATTGTATCGACGTGGTTTTTTTTGTTTGTTGCATTTATAATGATTCGTGAAAACAAGTTGTTGGATTGAATTTGTATATAATAAAAAAATTTTTCGTATTTATTATCGATAATATTGTTATCTATCAATAAATATGATAAGTATGACAATTATTATAATGATATGGTTTTTTATTATCAAACTAAATTTAGTTGATGATAGGTGAAGAATGTTATTGGTAAGAGTCTGACGACTTTATCAATAATAAAGTAGTTTATTGGTGCAATTATAAGGATTTTGTCTATAAATAGACACTAGAATATATAATATGCCTTTTAGAAAAAATAATTATATTTTTAATTTTGATCAGACACAATTGTCCAACACAAGTATTGAACTTTTTAGAAAGTCTAGTTCAAGTATAAATTGTTTTTCAGAGTGTTTATTATTCATGTTCTTATTGTTTTATTTAGAAAAAATAATGGAATAAAATTATACCTAGTAAAAATGCGATTAAAATAAAAAAACAAAATTGATATTCTTTGAAATAATTTATGAAGCTGAAATGGTGAAGATAAATAATATGGCGAATTTTGAAATAGAAAAAAATGCATGAATGTAAAAGAGAATTGTGTTTTTTTTACAAACAAGCCATCTCTGTAATCAAGATTTAAAAGCTTTATCAAATTAAACACAAAAACTTTAAATCTTCTACTGGATATATTTAAACAATTACAATTTTTAAAAATGGTGCAGATAAATGTAATAAAAAATATTTTTAATAAGAATGTTTCTAATTATTAATTGAAATATTTTTTTATCACAGAATTATTGAAACAAACAAATAATAAAACAATGTAAAAAAAGAATAAAATAGACACAAAAAATAATCAAAAATTAACAAAAAGCAATAAAAAAGCAATAACATACACTAGACAACAAAACCTTATAAATGGAGATATATACGTACAAAAGCATAAATCCGCATATTGTGGACAATGTAAGCAATTTGGAAACAGTGATTTGCAAGGAAAACACAATATTCATACCAGTACAGAAGAAAATAAACTACAAGCACATACTGATAATAGATTCGAAAATTGAAGTTGGGAATATTATTGCTGAACACTATGATTATTGTGTTTTAGTCAAGAAGAATGAATGTGCAATAAGTCCAGATGTTTTAAAAAGTATTGGTAAACGGGTTATAATAACCAATTTGTGTCCTTTTAAAGCGTTTAATAAATTTTTAGGCGGAATGTGTGAGGTTGTTGATTTTAAAAAATATTTTGAGAATGAAATCAATAATTTTAATGATTTTGTATTGGAAATTGCTGATGTGGTTTGTGGTGATGGCATTAAAGAAAAAGAAGTGGAATTTGAACGTGTAAAAGATCATGAAAATACCAAAATATCGATAAATGCAATTGCAGATACAGCAGAAAGAAAAGAATTAGATTTTCCGAGTATTTATGCTGAGATGTTTAGAGAACTCAAAGAGGAGGGAGACAAATCTTCTTTGTACAAATTACAAAAGCTTTTCAGGAAATAAAATTGTATGGAAAATGTTTTTTTATAGCTGTATATATTTTTTTATAAGATTTTAAAATGTATTTTACATTTTTATGAGAAATTCACAATAAAAATGAAAAAAAATTATAAAAAGGCAAAAAATTTAAATTGATCAACAAAAACAGAATAAAAACAGAAAATTTATTATTGCTAAAATTAGCCCTTTTAATCAAACTTTAGTTAATTACCTACTTACCAACCTCGTGATCTTCAGGTTTCATGGCAGGAAACAAAATAACATCACGAATGTTAGCAGCATTTGCTAAAAACATCACAAGCCTATCGATTCCAATGCCCCATCCTGCAGTTGGAGGCAAGCCATATTCTAAAGCCGTAACAAAGCCTTTATCCATCTTCATGGCCTCATCGTCACCTTTTTCTGAATCTTTAACCTGCTCCTCAAACCTTTTTTGCTGATCAAAAGGATCGTTGAGCTCAGTGTATGCGTTACAAATTTCCTTGCCGTTAATAAAAAGTTCAAATCTTTCTGTCACGAACGGATCATCCCTGTGTTTCTTAGCTAAAGGCGACATAACAAGCGGGTGGTTTGTTAAAAAAGTCGGGTTTGTGCATTGTGGCTCGATAAATTCGCCTATTAGTTTATCTAATATCCTGGGTAAGGTAAAAGGCTGTGAACTTTTTATATCTTCGCGTTTTATAAAATATAGCAGAAAATCCTGCATCTCTTCTAAATTAGAAGGTAACAAATTGAAATTCGATAAAAACACAGGTGACTCGAATTTTTCAACTTTTTCTTGCGGAATCAAGCCACTTAAATTTTTTGCAAAGTGGTTTGTCCACATTTTAATTCTGTTTTTGATTTGTTTGTTGAGTTCAGGAATGATTTCAATTTTTTGGAACGGCTTTGAGAAATCTAATTCTATGGGATCCGGCCGGCTTTCTCTCTTAGGCGGCCAATACGAGATCTTTTCGGTTTGTGATATACTTTTAACCATTCCGTTGAGCAAATCCTCGGTAATTTCTATTAAATCGGTGCAATCCGCGTATGCCATATAAAACTCGCACGCTGTAAATTCAGGATTGTGTGTTAAATCAATTCCCTCGTTTCTAAAATTCTTGCCGAGCTCGTAAACTCTGTTCAACCCACCAATAACAAGCTGCTTGAGATACAATTCAGGCGAAATTCGCATAAAAAGATCGAGTTTTAGTTCGTTATGAAATGTTACAAACGGTTTCGCTGCAGCACCGCCTGGAATTAAATTCATCATCGGTGTTTCCACTTCGAGAAAATCTCTTTCATTGAGAAAATTGCGGATATAATTAATCACCTTCGACCTTATCAAAAACCGTGCTTTTGAGTCTGTGCTCAGAATTAAATCAAGATATCGTTTTCTGTAGATCAGCTCAGGTTCTTTTATGCCAAAATGCTCCATTGGCAACGTACGAAGGCAGGGCGACAACATCGTAGCAGATGAAGCAAAAACAGAAAGTTCGCCGTTTTTTGTACGACCAGGAAGTCCGCAGAATCCAATTATATCACCTCTTTTGAACCATTCAACAGCATCGGCAAACGAAGAAACATCATAAGAATACCTATTGCCATCACTACCAATATTTCTTTTATCATTATTCACATTCACATCATTTTCTTTATTTTTGCTATCATTTTTTCCGTCTAAATTCATGTTATCAATTTTATTTTCTAGCTCATTTATTTTTGCTCGCTGAATTACCATCTGAATCGTAAACCCATTATCACACACCTTGTAAAAAGAAAGCTGTCCAAACTTTCGGATTGCCATTATTCTTCCTACGGTTGAAACACTTTCCTCCACTTTCATATTTTTCTCAATATAATCGTACTTCTTCTGAATTGCTTCTATAGTATGTGTTAAATGAAATTTGTGTGGGTAATTCGTGGTAGTGTAATCCACCATACCGCTTATTCTTTCTGCTCTCTTTAAGTAGAAATCATCTTCTGACTGCTTTTGCATGTTAAAATCTGTAAGGGTTACCGGAAATATAAAATTTTAAAAGGTTTTCTATAAGAACTAACCGTATTTTTATATTTTTATTTTGTGTTTCAAATAAAAACTTCTGTTTAAATTTTTTTGTGACTTGTTGAAAAATTAATTATTTTTAATGTTTGTAAAAAATTTTTTAAGCGCTATAACTTAAAATCTTGTTATTTGTATAGAGGTGTTTTAGTATGATTGATTTGAAAGTTTAAAATACATGAAACGAATTTGGAAAAAAGCAATAGATTTAAATGCAAAATATGAGGCTTGTGGTTTTATGAAGATAATGGGATTGCTTCAAAACCATAAAAAAAGAAAAAGAATTTATTAAAAATACAATTTAATAGTAAAAAATAGATCCCGTCACAATACATTAATAGTTTTTTTAATTAACACACCATTTCAACGTTTTCCAATGTCTTTAATCTTTCAGACTAGTTATTTAGCATGCCAAATTACAACATTTATTATTATGCAACTAATATATTGTTTAATGCGTCTACATACATGCTTATTAATTGCGATGTCATTTATGAAGCAATGTGCCACATAAGTTGACAACTAAACAAAATAAAAGCTGAACATTCATTTAACTAAAAAGAAAAAAAATGAATCTATCATATTTTTCCTTACAATTAACTTCTTGCTAATATTTTTATCACCATGTGGAATTATTTTTTATTATTTTTGTTATTCAAGCAAGTTTATACTTTCCACTATATAATCTGGACATATATTATCTAAACACATTATAAAAATAGAACTAAAGTCTATATAAAAAAATAAAATAAATTAAAATCAACTTAAAGATACAAAGGCCCACAAAGACAATCATAGATTTCATAAATTTAATTTAAATGTAAATCATTAGCTTGAACACTATAAATACCAATAAATGAAACATATCCAATAACAAAATTTATATGCCAAACTCAATATTTACAATTTTAAGAAATTTACATGTTTTTTTTAACGCTGCACAATATTATTTCGAATTAGTCGAACAATACTAAAAAAACATTACTACAAAATACCACTAATTATAGAGGGATACGCTTTTGCAAACATATTTAAAGATTTTAAATTACACATTTATTTTATTACCCATAAAATATAGAATTTTCAATAAAAAAAATTTGTTAAAAAGAATAACTTGCAAACAAAGAAAGTAAAAATTGCCTTTGAGTTTTATGATGAATTTTAGTTTTGATAAATACGGAACAGAATAACATTTATGATATTAACCATATATAAAATTAATATTTCGAAAATCGAAAATGGCTCGATTTGAATATTTATTTGCAAATTTATTGTCATTTCTCTAAAATCTCTTCTTAAACTTCAACAAAAATGTTTATATGTTTTTACACAAAAATTACAAACTAAAATTCAAGATATGTTATCAAAAATTAATTAGTTAAAATTATTTTGCTATCTTTTTGTAAATTCATTTATTAAAACATCTGATATATTTTTTTACATTATCATACAAATTAATCAAGTTTTTCAAAGATTTTCATTAAATATGATTTTAAAAATTAACAAAACTTCAATAAGTCAAATCCAGAATTTAGTGAAGGTGACATTAACATAATTCGCCTTGAATGAAAACACCTCTTCATAATTTTTTCCCAAAAAATCACAGTCACTTGTATATAACAAATAGAAAAATGTACAGAAGAGCAAACAATATACTAATTGTTTTTTTTATTATGCTTGAAACGTAATTTCATATCGCGAGTGTTTAAGAAATTTATAGGGGGCGTTAAATATGATTCGTAAATACTAGATGTTTCATAACTTTTTGTTGAATATAGAGGTTAGTTTTTCTACATTTTGATAGTTGAAGCTTCGAAATGTTGTTTTTTAAAGAAATCTCATGGAAAAATATAGGTTATGATATATGTAGGCTGATCTTTATTCCATTGTCTTGTCATCTATTAAGGACAAACTTAAATATCACCAGTCTTAAATTTCTTTCACTGAGTATAAATGCATGCATCGTTTTCCCAGGAATATTAGCTCTTCCAGTTTCAGCAAAAAAAGTATTGTTAGATGCAACATAGAAAATCACTATACCAAAAAATCAAAATAAAAAATTTGAATTTTAAAAAAAGAACTTTTATTCAAAAATTATTAATTTTATCTAATGAAATTGAAGTTATAATACTGATTATTATTTGCCTTGCATATTCTTTTATATAAGAATAATGTTAATTTGCGTCGCTAATTGAACAAATCGTCAATGAAATTTAATTATATTGAAATAATAAAAAATATATGTTATCAGAAACAATATAAAATTTTCAAACGTCAACTTGATTTTGAATATCATAAAAATTCTTTCTCAAAATATATTTTCAATATACCAAAGTACATCATTTTTTATTCTTAATTATAAATTTGCAAATTTAAAAGGTACTAAATTAAAATATTATGGTATTATAACCAAAAATTTTGCCTATACAATGTTTTTAAAAACATGATTAGGGTAATTTCAACTGTTTATAAATAATTAAAATACAAAAATTTATTTAAATCACAATAAAACATATGCAAACAATATTGCAAAGCCTTCTGATAGTTGCCTAAAAGGATTTGATAAATTTTTTTATATTAAAAGGCATTGAAATACATTTTTAAATTACATTAATACTAATATTTCACAAGAAGGAATTTTAAAATAGTTATCTGTGCATGATTAGATTTACTTAAAGCACAAAATACTAGTATCTTCGATATTAGAATCCTTTTTTTTACGGATAATCTTAATTTTTCATTGCAAAATATTTCAAATTCGTATTTATCGATTTTTTTATATAAAATTACGTAATGTCCAAAACTCAAAACTTTATATTGTGTTTAAGTATTTTAATCGCATAGACGTCGATGCGAGTAGAGTAAAAAATAGAGATAAGAGCAGGGTAATGAGTGGTTGTTTATTTAATTGTCGTACTGATAGCTTCTCGGTTATATTCCTGCGTCTTAGGTCATAAGAATTTAAACCCTGCGCCTGTTTCTCTACCCTTTGATCGTTCATTTTGTTGTTGTAAGGGTGGTTGTTAATTAAACAATAAAAAGCAAGGATAATATGTTATATACAGCAGGGAAGGTTTTGTATGTTCAAAGAATATTCGTTTGCTCTGACGTTGATTTTAGGAATTGGTATTCCTTATTATGGAACAATGGAAAGTACTCACGTGGTTAAGAACACTGAAATTATACGATCTATATATTAGAAACATGAAAAACAGGTATATAAATAATAACAATATAATATAAATTTATAAAATAAAAATGTTATTTCATATTCAGTTTATAAATTTGTTGCTTTTTTATCATATTCATGTTGTTAGTTAGATGTATCATTTGTAATCTATTGTTATTTTAGCATTTAACGTTCTTACCGTTCCTATGCTAGATTCTTTATATTCTATAATCATTAATACTTTGAAACATAATAAAAATTCCAACGTTGTTAAAATATATTATTTAAAACTATTTGTTCATTCGATTTTTAGCAATGATTAGATATTTTATGATTTATTACTGAATTAAAATAATCCTATAATATTAATTATGAAGTTTTTAATTTTGTGATAGAATGAAATATATTTTCATTCGTTCATTGAAGATTATTTGATATTATGTTAATTAATGTAATATATATTTAAATACTATTTAAACCAAAGCAAATAAATAAACATGTGCTTAAAAAAATCAATTTATTTCTCTTATAATGATTCTAATCCGACTACATCCAACAAACTTTACAATATTACGAGGGAATTATGCTATATTTTACCTTTATTGTATAAATTCATAAACTGTGGTAAATAACTTAATACAAAAAGATATAATTCATTACACATCCGAAAATCAATAAGTTAAATTTTATATTTAATTTTTTGTTCAAATGTTTTAATGTTTTGTGTAAAAATTTATCATATTTCTTATATATAATATCTATCAAAAAAATATTTTTATAATTTTTGTTTTTCAAAAATAAAAAGCTTGAAAAAGCACAAATGATTTAATATTTATGGCTAATCCTTACTATTAAAAACAAATGCTTTCTGAAATATTTATAAGCCTTAAAATTTACAAAAAATCAATATTTTTTGTTTCTAAAACTTGGCATTTTTACATCATATGAATGGTTTTAAATGTTTTGAGATGCACATAATTTCAAAAGGAATATAGAATTTTTTAATTTAAAAACAACAGTTTATTCCAACCTCTTTGTATTTGTCCTGTTACGAATGAAACAAAATTTCACTCTATATATAGAACTTTAGTAACATTTTAGTTTTTAATATTTAATATATTTTAAAAAATTTTTCATATATTCTAATTTGTCGTAAACGCCATTACTGCTACATCATATTAAAGTTATTGATTCGTTTATAAATACATAATTATATATATATATTTATATATATATATTGTTCTTTATGAGACATTGTCTCCGTCCAATTCATCTTATTTTTTCTTATATAGTTAGTAATAACTTTTCTTATCTCTTAAAAAATCACAAATTAATTTTAAGATTAATTTTCAACTAAAAATCTATGTATACTTATAAACTAACTTAGTAAATAGAAATATTAATTAAATTATACAATAAAAATTACAGACAACAAGTTTATCACAACATTTAAAAATATATATAACTTAAATTTTAATAATGTGTGGTATTTTAGCTAAAAATATGATAAAAATATGAAAGTGGCTTAAAAAAACAGTTTTCATATTTTTTCACTACGTAAATATCGTAAAAGATCAATAATCTCCATCTTCAGAAAATCAAAACATATATTTTTATTAAAGTAAACATTTACAAACCTACAATATATATATTTTAGTTTGCTATTTCATTTTAAATTACTAAAGAATATATTTTTTTAAAAATTTCTATATCAATAATTAACTTTGAAAAAAACTAATGCATAAAACAATTTAAAAATAACCTTATATGAAATTTTGCTAATTCACTGTATTTCGCGATATAAGCACAAAAACATAGATTATATGCTTATTTAAAATAGTTAGTACAACAACTAAATGATGTATGTATAATATTACTTATAATATTACCTTTAAAAATTGCAAGATAAACACAATGTTTTTTAGCATGGAAAATGTGCTAAAAAATTTTGATCAATAAAATAAAGTAAAATATGTTAAAAATCAATAAATATGTAGTTTATGTTATTATTTCTATATATAATAATTTTTTATCATAGAATGATATAGCTTCGATAAATATATTTTTTCCTATTTTCTGAAACTATTTTTTATGTCAAACACATTTTATTTTGTTTGTATTAATCTTTTAAAGGTTTTTTAAAAAATTTTTACAAAAAAATTTAGCCTTTAAAAACGTTTTTTTCTTAACAAATTATGAAAATAATATAAAGAATTACAGCATATTTGAACTTATCGAGATTTAGCAACGTTTTAGATACGTTTTTAAATTGTAAAACATATAAAAAAAATCTAAAATTTCTAAAATTTTAATTGATATTAAAAAAATAATACGATAGTCTACTGAGCTCAGGTTACTGCTTATCACACAGTATTTGCGCTACTGAAAGGCACAATTTTTTTCATTTATAGGTTTTTTATACAAAAAAAATCTTAAAGTTTTTGTTTCTGTCAATCTAATTAGAGAATTTTTATTTATTTTGATAAAAAAATGCCACTATTAGTTTCTGTGCATTTTAATTTTCATAATGAAAACCTTTTATTCCTAATCTAAATTTTTTTTACAATCGGCATCATTCAGAAGAGATTTTTAATAATTTTCAATCTATAGTAATCAATAAGATAATTGCTTATACATACCATATCTTTTATATATTTTTAATAGATAATTTATGTCAATTATTCAAATCTATATTTATATTGGATAAAATTAAATTTACTAATGCATAAATTTTATTTATATTAAATGAATTAATGATATGATAGATTTTCACATAGTATTTATATTTTTTTATTTAATGCATAATAAGCCACACAAAAAATCTTTTATAATTTGACAACTATACACTTTATGTACTTTATTTATTAAAAAAACATTTTTTCATAAATATTAAAAAATGCAAGTTTGCACATGCTTTCATTTTTTTGCTCTTTACTTGGATATAAGAATATTTCAACAAGTTTATAAGTTTGATGTGAAAAAGCCCACATTTATCATGTTGTGTCGACTTTCCTGTAAATAGGTTTGTATTTACTCTAGCACAGTAATTCTATATTACCAAAAAAATTGCGAAGATAAAAGAAACATTTAAGTAATGCTGTTTTGTTTTTTTCGTTAAATTTATAGCGAAAAAACATAAAAAGCATCGGATATGGCAGTTCAAATAACATACTATATATTATGTTTCACAAAAAGATAGTTAAAAATTATAAACCCTTTTGTATATTATTTCAGCAGATCTTAATTATTAGACATTTTACTTGCAATATATTGTCAACATATTTTTACATATTTTATCATAAACTTAAATTTTTAAAATAAAAAACTTGCATCACAATTAGTATTGGATCTATATGTTTTTATGCACTAATCTACATTTATTTATTTAGGCACATCTGATAACTCTACTTATGCAAAATAAAATTATATTAAATGTGTATCCGATGATGTGTGTAATTAAAGAAAGTCGTTTTTATTCTATAAAATTTTTTTTTAATATATTTGAATTTGAAAAAGGTATACTCATAAATATATTATTAACTAAAAATAATTGTTTGGAAATATGATGAATATTTAATTTTTTCGTTCCTGCAGAAATAGTTTTTGGCTTTGTTTTTTTCTTGTGATCACCCATATCTCTAATGTTTTTTATATTCGAAATATATTTCCAATCCTTTTGAAATATAAAGAAGAGTTTAGTGATTTTTTATTTGTTTATTTCTGATTATATCATTAAAATTTCTAATGAAAAAGCAATATTGAATAAACCTTATTATAACAATACATTTTATATAGATTCTGAAATTTTATTAAATCAAAATTATGAATTAGTAAAAAGATTTGAACAAATTACTGAACTATTTGATACAATATGAAAAAAATAAAACCACAATGTTATATTACTTTTTTTTCCTTAGAGAAATTGATAAATATGTTATTTAAGCAAAGGATATTTATATAAAAACTCAAAGAACTATATAACAAAAAAAGCAAATTGTGGATGGAACTTGATTGGAATTGAGAGAAAACGAAGATAAAACTTATTTTTTTATGTGCATTTTTATTTTAATGTATTGTTCTTTTATTTTTTTCTTTGTTTTTTGAACCAATCGTCAATCATTAATCATCAAAAATAATATTTAAAAAACCACTTAATTTTTAGTAAAATATCTTAAATCATTTTATGACATTTTTTTAAAAAACCAATCCATATTGGTAATGATGCATCGACCAATAACAATATTTTCATTTCAAAACTTAAACAATATTTGATAAGATTAATTTGTCTAATATTATTTTTTCCATTTTTACAAATTAATGACTAAGTTTCCAAAACTAAATATTAGTTTCCATAAACATAAACAATAATAATGAAAAAGGTAAACTGATACCGTAATACTCTCCGATTCAACATAAATATATACATTTTATTAGTTTACACAAAAATCATACTCTAGTGAGTTCTTATTATTTTCATTTGATATTTTATTATAACTATTACATTCAATATAAAAAAATTTACACAAAAAATTAAAAGCTATTAAATTTAATTGTCTATAAACTAGTATATTTATATAATTTGATTTGGTTTTAGTTGATTTATATATCCTAAAAATTACCACAATCATGTAAAATTTTCTAATATGCACGATTTGTATAACAATATCAAAAAGATATAATAGAAGGAACGATATTTATATTAAAATATGCATGGAGATTATAAAAGCAATAAACTTTGTATAGTATAAAAGAATATTTTGTAAAATAGTATAAAACCAATAATTAAAGGAAACACAAAAAATATCTATTGACATTTCAATTACAAAAAAAAAGATATTATTTTAATATGTTTTTTAGTAAAGAGAATATTATTTATCAATGAAATATATACTTTATAATAAAAAAAGGATTATGAAATTTCAAGAAATTTTCAACCATATTAACGATTAGAAAGGTTTTTTTTCAAAAAAAATAAAAATATTTTTCATTTTTTATATAAAAATCATAAAATGTTATAATTAAATCCGAAAGTAATTGAAATTTTATAATAAATACTCTACAGTTTACAATTATAAACATGGAAATATTTTCCAAGAAAAAATGCAAAAAACAGTAATTGCATTTACTTATTTTATCTGTGTGTACTATAAATAGATATATATTTGTCAACGTAAATAATTATATAATCCACAAGATCAGAAAAATTTTTGACTCATCATAACTAAAACGATATTGAGTGATGGTATAAAAAATATAAGAACATGGAATTTTTTAGTATAAAGCAAAAAAATTACGATTTGAAAGTAGATCTATGATAGTATTAAGCTATTTTTTCATATTGATAATCTATGTATATATATATTTGTTGAATATTAAAGAGCATAAAGAACTTAGTGAACATTATTATATTAAAATTCTATATATTTAGGGAAATTTTAATGTTTATTCATAGAAATTACGTCATCTGTTTGTAGAAATATTAAAATTATATTCGACAAATTAATCTTGTCGAAAATTGTTAAAAATTTGGAATAAAAAATTGTCATTGGTTAATTTAATCATTACCAATGTAAATTATTTATTTTTACGAAAATTGACATAAAATGATTTAAGATTGTTTACTATAAATTAAGTGGTTTCCAAATATTGATTTTGATGACTAATGATTGGTGATTGATGATTGGTTTAAAAAACCAAAAAGAAATTATATAAAGAAATTATTTTTAAATAAATATGCATAAAAAACAATGTTTATTTTATCTTCATTTTTTCAAGATTCTAATCGCTCTCCATCCAACAATATTCCAAGCTAACAATGTTCTATTTTTATCATATAATTTTGTGAATATGATTTCATTACATAATTTTAGAACTATAAAAAGTACATATTTCATTCAACTGCTCTTGAAAAATAAAAGTAGGGTTATTGTGCATTTTTTAAAAGCCTGAAATACAACAGAGAAAAAAACATTAATATTAAGTAAAAAAATTTTTTTATTATTATAGGTTCTAAAGGAATAATAGTTTAATGGTAAATAGAATAAAAATTTTTAAATGAAAAAAGCAAAAAAAATTATAAAAATTGAGTGTTTGCAATTAATTGTTCATAGAATAAATTATTAGTAAAAACTAGTTGGTATCAATGATATGTTCTCTACCAGAAAATTTTTTATACGAAATAGTTATATCATTGGTGCACTAATTGTTTGAAGTTTTTTTTGGATTCTTAATTAAAAAAAATTTATTAAACTATAAAGCAAAATTCATTTTTTCGATCAAGTCGTCAAGAATCAGATTTATTAATTTTTTCTAAGGAGGTCATTTTTTATATAAATTCGTTTTTGATGTGTTCTTTTTTATGTATATAGGATTATGATCGCCTTTAAAAACTAAATGTAAAAGTTTTTAATAATATATTTAACAATGAATTTTTCGTGTGATTACATCAAATACATCACTTGTTCTTTGTTACAATTTCTCAATGAGACCAAATATTTGCATCGACTAAGTTTACTAAAATTTTTAGTTTTTAGATTAGAGAACAAATTAAAACGATAAATAAATTTTTAAAGTTTAAAAAGGTTTTATTTTGCTTTTGATACATTTTATATGCCAATCAGATTTTTAAAAAAAAACCCATTATTAGGTCATACATATAGACTGCTATGGTATTGAATTTATAAGGTTTAGTAGGAAATAATTTCTTAGAAAATTGAATGTAGATAATATTCTCGAAAATAAATATATTAAATGATACTTTATTGTTGATAAATATGCAAGATTTTACATTTATCA
The DNA here is from genome assembly GCA_000230595.3 of Edhazardia aedis USNM 41457. NCBI lineage: Eukaryota > Fungi > Microsporidia > Culicosporidae > Edhazardia > Edhazardia aedis. The sequence goes on along the minus strand of AFBI03000017.1, from coordinate 636,219 downwards.
TTTCTTTTAAGCAAAATTCTTTTTCTCTAATCTTAAGTGTAAACTTGAATTTTTTTGTACTGTCATTGTGCATCTAATATATAAAAAAGCATAAAATCATTCACAATTTTATTTGGTGTCTAATTAATATATCTTATTAATAATCATATATGTATCTAAGCAATTTGCATTCAAGTTTAATTTTAGGCACTTTAATTTATTATTTAATTTTGTAATTATTTATTCAACGAATGCTTCTATGTTTGTAAATTACATCATAAATGACGAATCCAGTTTAATTTCTATTTACTAAAACAACAATATTATTTTGTTTTTGTTAATATAGATAGGCTTTTTTTTACTTGGGATTTTTTACATTACTTTTTAAGTGCAAAAATGCATTTTGTAAATATCATTGAAAGTTTTATATTTTATTGTGTCAATAGCGTGTTTAAAAATTACACCTTCTCTTGACCTGTCATTTGTTTCAAGTATATATGTATAAATTTTTTTTTGTAATATTGCATTCTTCCTGTAATTTTTATAACAATAAAAAATAAAAAAATCTTGAAAAAAATATTTGATGAATGAATAACTTGCTTCAAAATATTTATTAAATACTTAATTGTTTTGTATATTTTAAGCTTTCATTGAGTTTTTTTGTTCGACAACAGCATCGTAGATTTTCTGGACCTGTTCATTAAAGGTCATATAAGAGCAATCGATTTCAATAGCATCCTTCGCCTTCAACAACGGCCCGATTTTTCGATTAATATCGTTGTAGTCTCTTGTTTTTATATCCTCGAGAACTTTTTCATAATTTATGTCTGTTGTTTTTTGTTCTTGTAAAATTTCGTCAAATCTTCTCTTAGCTCTCACATCAGGCGAGGCAGTTAAAAATATCTTGACATGTGCATCTGGCATGATAACAGTTCCGATATCTCTGCCATCGACAATTATGCCATTTTTAGCACTATTTATGATTTCATGCTGCAGTTTGGACACGCGTGTGCGTACAATGTCGATTTTAGCTACGATGGATACGTTTTTTTCAACAAAGTATTGTTTAAGCTCATCGCACGATATCTCCATTTTTCTTTTAACATACTTATCCACTGATTTATTGTACTCACTATAGTGCATGTTGAACGTGCCAACTGGATTGTCGACACTAAAATTTCTAATAAACATTTCGTTTTCCCTTATATACTCCTCAGTGATAGTTTTGTTTAGTTTTTCTGGCTGCTTTTTGAATTTGTTCATTTTGAGTAAAAGAGCGTAGGTAATCGACCTGTATATTTTGCCGGAGTCGAGTCTTTCAAACCCAAGCATTTCGGATAATTTTTGTGATGTCGAGCTTTTTCCAACGCCCGAAGGACCATCAATAGCCACCTTGATTGGATTCATTGCTTTTGTATTTTCAAGGATGTTATCTTTTTCGATATTTTATTCTGAAATTTTTGAAGTGTTTAAGAAAACTAGAAGTAATAAATTAAAAATTTTTTATAAATTCAGTCAACGTATTGTATCAAAAATTTAACTTGTTTGGCTATGTGTTTCGAAACAAAATGCAAAAGCCATACATAAATTGAATCAATAGGAATCACGCAAATTTTTGTACAGAAAAACATTAATTAAACAAAATATGGCTCAAATTAAATTATTCTAATATATCTGAAAAAGAATATATAATTTTAGTTATTGTTAGATCATAAATTGTTTTATTTCGCCAAAATATTACAAAAAAAACAAAAAATTTTACTTTCTTTGCAAAAAAAACCAAGTAAGAAACATGTTTTCACAGAGACGTTTCTTGTTTCTTAATGAAACAGGTGTGTAATCAAAATAGACCTAACAAATTGCTTGAAAAAAGTCAAAATAAGGAATTAAATTCTTTATTTTTACAAATTTGTAGTTTGAATTTGTGCAAGTTTATAAAAATTTTTAAATTGATATTTCAACGAAAAAAAAACTTAATTAAAAATTTAACCAATTCAGTCTGAAAAATTAATAAAAAATTTTAATTTAAGAAATATATTGAGAAAATAAATTTTTATAATCATACAAAATAAGTCGCTTTAAATTTCTTCTGAATTAAAAATTTTAAAGATTAAAAATTTAAAACGATAAAAATTGAGAAATGTCACATTTAAAGAAGTTCTTGATCTCTAATTATTTTCATTTTTTTAATTTTAAATAACAATTAGTTATTGGATTTTTTTTTGTCAAATTTCCATTCTTAACATTTCGAACTGCTTTATTGTCTATTTTACGATAATTTTATTAATGAATATTAGAATTCGACATACAAAAAGATTCAATTTTCTTAGAAGCCTCAAAATATGTTCTATAATGAAGTCACAAAAATTTAAAAGGCACAAAAATTTTACGTAATCAGACATTTTTTTTAGCAAATTGATACGAGTTATGAATATATCTGTCGTGATTAAGATGATGAGATTGATATCCAGATAATTTAAAAACATTCTTTTTGTTTTAAATTTATTTATTGTATCATTAACATTAACAATGAAATATTAAATGTGAGTATTTATACACAAAGCAACTAAAAAACCAACGTTTCCAAATTAACCATATTTTCATTCTCTAATTAATTAACATGATTAAACAGGCCTACATTTTTATTTATAAAACAAAATTTTAACAGCGCAAATCAATTGGATTAATAAATATTATTAATATTGCTTCCCGATATTTGAATTTTTATTCTATAAGAAGTAAAACAAAAGAAATCTGAAATCAAAGTATGATTTATATATAAATGCATGTATATATCATATAATTCAATTTATTTATTTTCAACATGATAAGTTTAGTAATCAAATCTTAATAGATTGATATTTATTTAACCTTAATTAATTAATGTTTAAAGTAGATAAGCATAAAAATCGCTTTTAATAAACTAGATAGGATGTTAAATTTTTATAATGATAATAGAGGCTTTGAAGTGATAATATTAATATTAATAGTATATGAATAATAATGATAGATACAATTATCCCGTAAAGGATTAAAATAATTCTAAAAAAATAATAGTATTTAGAATATTGTTTTCAAAATAGAATTGTTTTTTGTATACAAGACAGAAAAAAAAGTAACTTAAATTTACCAATTTTATTGTAAATAAATATTAAAAATTTTATTTTTATTAATTCAGAATGAAATCTGATAAAAATTTATATATGAATTGCAAATTTTTTTAAATATTTATCAAAAAATATTTTATAATTTTAAATTTGTATATATAAAGAAATTTATGGTAGTTAAAAGAATTTATTGATATAGTTCTATTAATTTATACAGTACATTTCAATCACAATAACATCAAATCATCTTCAACGGTGATATTCTTTTCAAAATCATATCCATCGCCCTGTGTTGTTTCTACTGGCAAAAACCAAAGATACCACTTTTTGCCAAAAATTTGTTTAAAATTTTCTTTCCACCCCAGATTGTACGGATTCAAGAATTGTCGATCCTTCAGCGCATTTTCTTCGTTGTACCTTCCTTCTTGAAATGCATGCAAATTCTTCCTGTTATAGTAAATATACTCGTTGATTGCGATGTTCTCTATAGTAGTTTCATTTCTAAATAGCAATACTAAATGAAAAAATAGTAGTGGTACAATCGCTAACAACACAACGATAGAAAAAGCAATGCAAATTATGTAGCTGGCTTTTTGCATTCCAGTTTCAACGGTATCCGAGCCGATCAACGAATAAAAAAAATTGAAAGACACGAATATTGCGTAGAAAATCAGCCAAAACATAAATAATATGAAAAATTTGTAGTTGTGGAAGGCTACACAATTGTTGATCCATACACAGTGATGGTCCATTCTAAGGTAACACGAGTTGCATTTTGTGCAATGATGTGCTCTTGGTGGCTTGTAAATCCCACACGTAATGCAAAGTATCTGCGATTGTACATGTTTTACCTTTAAATATTCGCTCAGATACATGTTCAAGCAAGAAAAATCATTTGGTGACTTTTCTAATGGCAATGTACTTAAATTTCTCGTTGAAACACCCGGCTTGGGTATTAAAAGCATATAATGAACAACCACCATGCTGATTATGAATTGATATATTATTAACGCAATTATGGATAAATTACAGTGGGCCTCGGAAAAGTTCACATAAAAAAATCCAATAAAAACATAATAAGAATACAGAATATATGTTGGTACAAATATCGTTGTGATAAATTTCCTTAAATATTCCCCTTCATATTTTAACTGTGTTATCAACTCTCCCAACCTCATTTTCAATATTCTTATTGTTTTTTAATTTTTTTTATGAGATGATTTTATCATGAAACAAAACAGATTTAATTTAGAAAATTTACACTTTGAAACAAATTAAAAAGAACTAGGCCAATATTGCTTATAAACAATAAAGCCTGTCATTCCTGTTTTTAACATATTATATCATAACCTTGATTCATTATCTTTAGACAAAAAATTACTAAGAAATATAATATAACATACGTCTAGATTTTTTTTTAAAAAATTTATATTAAATTTTATTGATCAAGTTCTAAAATTTATTGTATCATATCTGTGACAAAAAAATTAAATCAAACAAAATGATTGAAAATATAGAAAAATTTTGAATGGTATTTTAGCTAAATCAAATTAAAAATTTTGGTTTAAAGGATAGTAAAAAATAAAAAATTATATAAATCATGTAGATGTCACGAATTTACTTAAATTATTTTATTTCTAGAAAAAAAAAATTCACGCAATAAGTATGCTTTTTGCATTGAACCACTTTAAAATTAGATCTAAAGCTACATTTATTGACAAATTGTATAAATATTATTGTAACATTAACTATCAATAACCAAAGATGCATCATTTTATTGCTGTTCGAAAACAAAAGTTATTGAGAAATTTTATAAATTTTTTGTTTATTAAATCATAAAAATTAAATTTTGCTATGTTTTGTGCTTCGAATTGCATCAAAATGTAAAATTAATCTTGTTTTTACTCAATTATGAGACAGATAATAGTTTAAATATTATTCATATCAAAATTTATAGTATATAAAAGAAAAAATATAGAAAAAAATATTTCAAATATGAGGAAAATTTAGACATATACTTTGTAGAAATCAACAAAATCATCGTTTGTAAATTTTTCATGATTCGAGAAAAATAGACTAATTAATACTATAAATTTTACAAAAAAATTGGTGTTTATTTAAGTGAAGAAATAATAAATAAAAAAATTTTTAAGATTTACTTTAATATAATGTATATATTTTTAAGATATTAAAATCATATTAAAAGAATTATGCAAAAAGGGACATTAATTTTTTTCTTCAAAGCTTCATTTCTAAATAAAAAAAGTAATTTTTTGCATTTTATGAAATTTCATTAAATACACTATGTTTCCAAATATAATAGATAAAATTTTTATTATGATAGAAAAATACTATATATACATGAAATTCTCTGTATATATTTTTTAAGAAATTTCCAAATTGTCGAATTGCCGGGGTTTCTTTTTAATATAATTATCGAACAATTGATCTATTTGAAATTTCACTGGCAAATTATGAATAAAAAATTGCACTAAACAATAACATTATATAAGATTTTGCTGTTTTAAAGGTATTCAAATTATCCTGTAACAAAAAAAACATATCTATCTTTAACATATAGCTCTAAACTAAAATTTTTGTGTTTTTGTAATATATTAACATAACTTTCATTAAATTGTTGGTATTATAAATATCAACACTATTGCTACTATTGCTATTACTATTACTAATCAAACTATTATTTCTACTACTGCTATTTATACTAATACTACTATTATTTTTATTAAACTTATTATGTATACTTTTTTTATTATTTCGTTTCATTTAAATAATTATTTGCAATTTTTTCTTATCTTTAAAAAATCACTAATTTATAAATGTAAATTTTTTTATTTTAGAAATTTATGTATATAATTTCTACAATTTAAAATTAAGAATATTTTTAATCTTTATTTTTAAAAGACTTATATTTGGGTGTATTCTTCAAAATACTAAATAAATAATATTGTTTCAATTTTATTTACGATCTTCATGGTATTTATACCACACAAATATTGCGAAAAGCTACTAAAAATATAAAATTGATTCAAATCAATCCATATAATTTTTTTAGCAATTTGAATATAACGCTACATTGCTAAAATATTTAGAGTTAAAAAAATAAATATATTTTTGATATCATATCTATGTAATTTATAAACACATAAAAACATTAAAATTATCGAAAATTTTGATATGAAAACTTATTATTGCGGTATTTCATCTGTGATCGGAGAGCATAGTTTAGGAAAAGAAAAAAAAGACTTATTAATAATAAAAAGTGTTTTTTGGCAATAACGTATATTTAACATGGCCTTGTGCGTTCACTTATGGTTATTCTTGTATTACTTATCCCCTTGATATCCCGTAGCTATTTATAAGGTTCCAATATTCGGTGGTATTTAAATCTTTGTGGAGACATAAAAAAAAGAGGTTATTGAGAAATAAGGGTTCTATCATCAAATATATATTTATGTAGTTTATTACAATTAAATTTTTATTACAAATAAAAATATTGTATAAAAGCTTTGTAAAAATAAAATCATTAAATTTATTTGGTAAAAAATAAAATTTCTATAGTGTATAAATACGAAAATATAAACTCATATCAGTGCAAAAATTTATCCAAGAAAAATCAAGAGCCAATACATAATTCTGCAAATAAAAAAAAACTCTGAATGCAATAATTGTAACTTTTTAATTTTGTATTCTAAACACAAAATTAATGCCTGATATTTTTTATATCATGATTCAGTAATTTTCTTTAGGTATAAATTGAATAATGTTTAAATCTTCAGTAGATATTAAATCAAAAATAATGAAAAAGCAGATTAAAAATAATCTAATGTTATTGAAAAGCTCTTTTTAAAATTTTTAAATTGTAATTAAAAAGACTTTTATGCAAAAAATGTTCCTTTAAGCGACATTATTTTGCTTCTGATATATTACCAACAGATTAAATACAAATCACGAATTTGGGATGTTGTTAAGTCAATGAGATGTTTAAAAAGAACAATAAGTATAAATGGAATATTCTATATAATTTTATATTAAAATTACTAATATTGTTAACTATTAGGCTCTAAAATTCTATTTATTAAATAAAAGTAGAATTTGGAAAATTGTTAGTTTAACTGAAATTTTTATATTTTAATATATATAGCAAAATATTTTAAAAGAGTGGCTGAGTAAGGCCTCAATTTTTTCGCAAATGAATTTTCTTTAAAAAAATTCATAATGGAAAACTAGTAGAACGCAAGCAGAAGTTTAAATATATAGCAGAATATTTAAGAAGATGAAACTTATATCGATATCATAAATTTAGAAATAAAAAAATAACCTTAATAATTAGATCCATGTAATAAGTATAACCTTTGAATTACATTTAAATCTCTTAATGCTGACAAAAAAAATTGTTATTTAATAGTTAAAGTTTTATTCCATTCTTTTCTACAATTCTAAAGAAACTCAAAAATAAATATTCCCAACTAATTTGTAATGTTAATAATTTTTAATTAACACTATTTAGCACAATATTTGTATAGTATTTATAAAAAAACAATGTATTTAAATAATTCCGAAGGACGCAAATATGAAGCTTTCATGGTTCAAAGAGTAGACTAAAAAGCTGACTCACAAAGTTTTCCCATGTGAGCAGCGTAAATACAATAAGTATAAAGAAGAAGGACGTAAGTGGTAAGGGTTTTTATTATGCGCACGAACCAAAGAATCGACACAGGGTGCTTTTTTTTATTGGCCGTTGTTGACGATTGTATTTTCTGCGATTTGGTCAACTGTACTTTTCTCTTGCAATCATACACAATCTTTTAATAGAAAAAAACAGATTTAAAAAAAATTTAGATAAAGTCGTGTTGTAAATTTTAAATCCCGCTGTCCTTCATAAAAAGAATTGACGTAAAAATGTTGTTTACTACTTATATTAAGATTTAATAAGGATTTAGTGTTAAGATCCGCATCTAATATAAATCGTTAATTTTTGTTAAAATTGGTTCTGAAAGGAATAAAGCGAACTAGTTAGTAAAGTTAAGATACAATGAGTAGTATTCAAAATTTACTGCTATCATAAAAATGGAGAAAAAGAAGAACAAAAAATGTTAAAAGTATACTTTAATAAACCCTTAAAGTCACAAGTATATTAGTTTTAAATGCTAATTGAAATCAAAATTTTTTATTTATAAGTGTATTAAACCTTAAAAAGCAATAAAAACAAAAAAATTGGTCAATTATATATAAATAAATGTATTAAATATCTTGAATTTAGACAACTTATAATTTATACTCTTGGAATGTCTTAGTTATGTCTGATAAAAACATATTTAATATAAAAAAATGTTTTTATACCGCATGTAATTCATTTTTTGAAATTTATATTTGTTTTAAATACCTTATAAAGCTTTATTAAAAAATATATTTGAGGTTTTTAATTTTTGAATCTTTCTTATGCGTGTCAACTAAGCAGATTAATCTAAATAATTACCAAAAACTTTATTAAAAACTATATTTGAGGTTATTATGTTTTGAATATTTCTTATGAGTGTCAACTAAGCAGATCAATCTAAATAATTACAAAATGGACAAAATTGCTCTAAATATATAAAACTTTATAGTTACTTCTCTCGAAAGAATAGAATAAATATCATTTCCATGCCAACATACAACATTTCTCGAATCAATACAAAATTGTCGCCATATTTTATTGATTTTTTTTCATTAAATTGCTAAGCAAGAAATTAAGTTGAGAAAATCCAAAAATACTAATAAGTAGCGAAAAATTTGTTTACTTGTATTTATTTAGGACAAAATGTTTACTGTTGGTAAAAGTATTAAATATATCTTTGTAACTTTCAACTATTAAGCTATATAATTGTATCTAGCTTAATAAACGATCTTACTAGAATATTCATAATTTTTTTGTTTTAGCAATAAAATACTCTAATTTCGTCATATTAACAAACTTTTTACTAATTTGTTTCTTTTTACGTCACATTTAGATTCTGTGACATAATGTTATATTTGAACAATAATAAAATGTTTGATTTTTTTTTCTGTGCCGAAACCACGTACACTAAACTTTCTATTACCGATACCTCCTTACTTTTCAGTTATTTTGGCATTGTTGCATTTATAGCTTGCTATAAGGGTTTATTTTTCTTTCCAGGTCAAGGATCAAAAAAGTAAATATTTTTGTGTTATTAAATATAATTTTAAAATAAAAAAATTTTAAAAGTTTTTATAAATTTTATTTAAAAATCGATATGAAAAGAAAATTTCCAATATATATTATCTGCGATTATCATGAAATAAATTGTTATATTTTTTTTGTTTCAGCGATAGTTGTATATATTAATATAGAGAATAATTAGATAAATACCGGCCTATTAGAAAGACAAGATGTTTTTTTTCAATTTAAGTTTTATATACCATGAAAATCGCAGGAATACAAAATATTTAAGACCATAAAGTTTAAATAGCACATACAAAAACCAACGACAGTATATATGTAAAATTGTATAAAGTTATCATTAAAAGTAGTAAAAAAATGTTTTTATTGATAGTAAGAATTAATCACATTATTTAAATTTTTTAAATTATGGGAAGTTTACAATATTATATAATATTTTCTAATATTCTTACTGAGATATAAACAATCTGCATTGAATGCTTGATGTAAAAAATGCTTATGTATTTTTTTTATTATGTAATAATATTTACTACATAAATTTTACGTGTAACGTTATATTATTCACCCATTTTCTTATCTATTTCTTAACAATATTTTTCAAAAGTCACAGTATAAATCAATTTCATATCTTTAAATAAAATTAAGACTAACAAATAGAACAAAAAAATGTTAATATGAGCCTTTCAAGCTATTTGATTTGTTACGAAACCTTTCTTTAAACTTATTGTTGATTTTTTGTTGTTTTACCAGGTCAGTTTAGAAAAAAGAGAAACCAATCATATTAAATGTATGTAGCATATCAAAAATAGTTCGTATTTTTATGTAAAAAGGCCAACTTAAACATACTTTTGCGCAATAAATATGTTAGATATAAAAAAAAATTTTTTTCTAAAATAAAATTTTAACATTGAACGAAACGTGACACTTAATAATTTTTATTCTTTTTTTTTACCAAAAATTATTATTAATGCTACTTAAATTTTAAATTCACTCATAAAATTAATACGTTCATCTCCACAATAAAAAAATTTTCTTACTAACCTCTGTTTTTACATTTATGTACTTTTTGCGTTTTTTTACTAGTTACTAAAAATCACACTTTTTTTAATAATGTATATATTTTAAATAGTTTTTTCTTATATTAATTTGTCTTAATATCGATTTAAAATAATATAAAAATACAATTTTTAAAAAATCAATGTCGTTTCCTTTTTCGGAGAGGCGACGCCGGGATGGTATACATAAATAGCAATTACTGCAAAATTGTCCTTTTTATTTATCTAAAGACGTATCTAAAAATAGTTCTTGTTTGGTATTGAACTTTATTAGATATATGATTCTTGTATTTCTCTTTTCTTGGAATGATTGTTTTTTTAAAACAAATAATGACAAAAATATATTATTTTTTCCTAAACATTTGCCTAATCAAAGTAAGATTAAGCGTTTATAAAAGATTCTTCTAAGACTGACACACCCTTTACGCATTAAATTAGTAGAAATAAATTTTTGATTTTTTAAAATGTAATGTAATTTCAAATTTTACGATTAGTTATGATATTAAAAAGCACCTACAATAGATAAAATTTACTAAAAGATGATTTATGTTCCTTTGTATCGTTTTTCTACATCAAACCACTTCTATCTTTAGTTTTCTGAGTATTTTATTCTGTTTTTGTTAAATCTCTTTCATTTTTACCAGGAAGTCAAATAAATATATTTAAAACTAATGAAAGAATTGAAATGTATCTAAAAGTTTTTGAAAGCAACATGAATGTTTTACTTACAAAATAAGATATATTTCTTTTTTCTGTGTATTTCATCCAAATTTCATTCTCCCAACCAATTTCCTCTTCATCAAGAATTATTCATGTTTAAATTAAAAATATTCTATATTTGCTTTTTAAATTTGGATATATCTTGAATTTTAAATGAATAAGAACATACAAAGTTCAGGAAAACTATTAAAATCTAAATAAATATATTGTGGTAATTTAACCATTACCCCATTTATTTCCCGAAAAATAAAAACTATAATTTCTAAATAAATAAATCTACCCCGAATTTTTTTATTTTAATGCTTCCAAGAAACCAGTACACACAGTCTGTCACGCAACATACAATGACGAGTAAGGCCACTCTGAAACCAACCAGTGGCAAGTCATCGAGGTCACTTTTTCATAATTTCCATCTGACCGGTAATATGAATGTGAGCCAAGACATATATAGTATCAATCTTTTTATGCGATACATTTTTTATATTGATGAAAGATGGCTAAAAATCACATTACATATAATGTCTTATAATTGAATTTCAATTTTTTAAAGAGAAATAAAATGTTCTGATAATTCAAATATATCAAGTTTTAGCAAGTAATAGACAATGAAAATTAGCATATATACATAAATTAACATATGATTACACTAAAATGACATTATTTGTATGCAATATGCAGAATCTTATTACGTGATTTGCGCTATGTTGTTTTATAAAGTAATTTTTTTTAGAATTAAATATAAAAAATAGACCAGAAATGTTTAAAGAAACATTTAATACCATTTAGCATAAGTAATAAATCCTAGAAAGAGAAAACAATGTTTTTAGTATTTTTTATGAAACTTAACGGCTTTAAGACATTATTTTATTCACAGATATTTATTTATTTAAAAATGATTTTTAGCGATTGAATTATAGTCTAAAAACATTCCTTTTAATGCAGACTCAAAACGCAAAAAAAACTTAATTAAATTAAAAACTTTATGAATTTCTAATAATAAATTTTACTTTACCTTTTTAACCAATGAATTCAGCATAAATAAATATTATATATATGTAGTAGAAATCTTTTTATAGGTTATACTATAATAAATAAGAAATATAAAAAAACACATTAATTTTTAATTATCCACTTAACGTTCTGTTTTTCTTTTTTATAGGAAGCTACCAGAAATTTAATAAACAAAGATTGTTTTTTTTGTTGTTCTCATGGATATTTATGTAATTAAAATTTTTTATGCAAAATAAATACCATCGAAAGTAAAATTATGAGCTGATTTAAACTTCAGCATGCTTACCGACAACACTATTTAAGCGATCACAAGATTACAGTATGTATACAAAGAAATGTATTGTTGTAGATATATGTGGAAGCAATTAATTTTCATTTAAATATTTTTTATTTTTCTAGAAAATATCTCGAAACTTGTCTAAATTCCAAACAACAAAGAAAAGTGGTAAAAGCAAATCCTTTGTTTAACTACATCTCTTTCAAATGTGTATAGCATAAGCCTGAAGATTGAAGTAAATTAAGAAGGATGTGATCTATTGCTTTCTTTTTATATTTTGCTGCGCCAAATATCTGTAAAAACCACAGATTATACACAAAATACTAAAAACACAATATATTTCAAATACTTTCTGTCTATTGTGAATATTACTGATGTATTCTAAAACCGACATTAATTCTATGTATTTTTTTAAAAAAAAGAATTTCCATTTTAATATCTGAACTTCAATTTTGAATTATTTGATCTTAATTAGAAAAACTCTAATTTAATTTTGTTAATTTTTGACAATAAATATCTGATTATAAATTATTACATTTTACACTGTGAAATACATCTTTCTTAAACTTTCGAGGACAAAGATATGCGTTTTTGTTACAGATTAAATATTTCAAGGTTCTTTCCATACTTTTACATAATTTTTTATGAAGAGCATAATAAAGACATAGCGAATATATTTGAAATCTGTATAGATATCAATGATGGTAACATACAAGAAATGTTTATGTGTGTTTCTTCTTGTTTATTTATAAAATATAAGTTGTATTTCCTCTGTTCTTTTTATATAGGCGCTAGATCTTTTCATTTTTTCTGTGAAGTCAAATCCAATACCAGATTTTTATAAGATGATAAATTTCACCAGTAAAAAATAACCAATTGTTAATACTATACAAATATTTGAAATTTTTGTTATGAACGACATTCTATAATTTACAATTGATGGTTGGCAGCCAAAGCTGACCATAATAACACACTCAAATTTTTTGTTTAGGTGATATTCCTTATTAATATTACAGAAGCACATGATTTATGTTTATGCTTCACTGGATCAATATTTTGAGCTACTACTTTCAGACATGTTTTTAGCAATATATTTATGCTTATGATAAAATCGGAGATTTTTTATTTCGTGTGAAACAACATAAAGTGAACGCTTTAAATCTTCTTTGTACAAGTGTTACTTTGCCATAATTTATAAAACTTGCGAAGAGATGGTAAACATTGTCTAAAAAAGGAGAGAGGCGAGAATGAACGCCTGTCAATTCTCTAGCAGATGTTATACAGAATGAACATTGAATGTCTTAAAAGGTTTTTAAACCTTACACATTTTTTTATTTCTATTTATGACTACACAGGATTTCTTTTAATTAAAAACATTTTATTACACTTATAAAAGAAAAGTCGTGGTTCTTACACTCCTTTACCGCGATTCCGTACAAATCGAAGAGAAATTATTATAAACACGAATTAGGGAGCAAAATATATAATAATTTAAAGAACATGTAAATATTAAAGATTTGAAAAAAATATGAAAAAACACATACAGCAGATAACTAAATTTAAAATAAATAATCTAGGAACTATAAATTTTAATGTTTTGATAGCTGTAATTCTGAAGATTCAACTGTTTATTGTACAAAAATTAATAGGATTTTACGATAAATTACTGTTTTAGATGTAAATTGTTCTTAGTAGATTTGAAAACAGTTAAAACCATAAGATAGCTATTTTTTGATGCTTGAGATGTTCTGCAATTTTTAGTATAGTGTTACGAATAAAATGTATTTAAAATGTGTTAATACTTAATTTCCGTAAACTTTAAAAATACGAATATTTAAAAAATTTCATTTTATTTGCGTTAATATATAAATTCATTTTTCTTGAAAAATCGAAATACTTATATTTTATTAAAAAGAACCAAGTATCATTTAATTTGTTAAAATAAAAGAGAAATGCAAAAAAGCATTATAATAGAGAAGCATGCTATTCGATTTCCAATTTTTTCGCTTCATGACATATATTAATTCATCAATATACTGTAAATTGATTCATAAGTTCGAAAAAAAATTTATCTACACGTGTGATCATTTTTATGAAGCAATTAACACATTAATTTTTAATTTGTTATTGAAATCATCTTACAGTATTATTACTAAAATTTCTAGACCATTATTGCATTATTTTATCGTGTTTTATTTCTGTACTGTTTGTTGATTTTATATAAAAAAATATAATATTTTTTAGTACTTCTATACCCAACAAATTTGTATTGAAGTGTTATTCAAGAAATGGTAAAAAATAAAAAAAAAGATTTAATGACGGTGTTTTAAGAGATTTTCATTAATTTTTAGTCTCAATTTTTTATTTTATTAAATGTCATGTCTATCTTTCTCTCTTTTGTTTTAATTCCATTTTTTCGTAAAGTTCAGATAAAAATTTTCTACAATTTCAGTTTTTCTTTTAAATTAAAACTTCAAGCCGTTTCTTTAAATTTTTTAAATTTTGTTAATAATCAGATCGTGCCACATCATGATTTTTTTTTAATTTTTTCATTTTTTTAGTTTAATACAATTCATATATATAATGATTAAATGTGCTTATTTTGTTAAAAAGTATATTTTAAATTTCTAAAAACTATGATCAAAAACCTTTTTTTAAAATCATTTTATATTTAATTTCTATCATAAAGATTGTAATAAAAACTATGTATCTCAAAAATAATAATATTTATCAATCTAATTATATATTTTCATATTATATTTTAGTTTAGTTATTTTTTATATCAACTATATTTAATGCATTTTAAGATTCTTCTTATTTCTTTATTTAAAAATAGATAAATTGCTTTAAATGCTACTGAATATATTTGTTTGTCAAATCGAACAAATAAAAAGTACATGAGTTTTTTATTTGTTTTTTTTAATCACATATAAATTATATTATCAATAATGCGAGTTTCATATTAAGTTTCTTGCCAATATTGCTTCAAGATTTGAATTACAGCTATAATTTTTAATGAAAATGGTTGATTTTGATTCTTCGTGATAATAGTGATTTCTAC
Source organism: Edhazardia aedis USNM 41457 (assembly GCA_000230595.3). Taxonomy (NCBI): domain Eukaryota; kingdom Fungi; phylum Microsporidia; family Culicosporidae; genus Edhazardia; species Edhazardia aedis. The sequence continues at coordinate 620,807 of AFBI03000017.1, read as the reverse complement.
GTCTAAAACAGAAAATATAGCCTGAAAAATATATAATACTGTAATAAAAAGAACAATAAAATAGTTTCTACACATTTTTTTTATGTAATCTTAGACTTCGATCGGATAAAATAAATATTAAAAACGGTAAAAAACAAAATAAAGATATTTTTAATTATTATTTAAGTTTTCAAAAATAAAATTAAACTAAATTTTCGTATTTGAATTCTATAAATATCTGGTTTTTTTATTTTTATATAGTGCAAATTAGTTTTATTTATCAATATATTATAAACAACCTTAATGTTGCAAAAAAAATTTATATTATTTTTAACCATTTTCTTTAATTTGTATTTCCGTATTATAAATCCATAAAAAACATAATATCTATAATTTCTGTTTATTTATGAATGAATTAAAGTCATTCTTTTGAATAACCATAATAAAAATGTTAATGCGTGTTTATGCTCGCTTTTCAAACAATTTGGATTCAATGACACCAGTGCTATCGCTATAAAAGCAAATGAAAGCGAAAATATAGAGCCTCTTCTGCACAATTATCAATCAAAGAATGTAAAAACATTCGGATGAAATTTTTTTCAAAATTTTTGTTATCTAAAAACATTTTTACACTACTTTTATCCTTTTTAGAAAAATTTTATAAGGTTCAAAGCCAATGAATACAATATAACTTATTATTATATAATGTTTTTAAATTTTTTTTAAAAAACTTTGTTCTAAAACCTTTTCAATATTTTGCAATAGTTTCTAATGCCAAGAAAAACTATAACCGGTATAGAAATGATATGAATAATACTATGATAGCATGAAAGTGCGAAGAAAAAATTGTAATTCGTATCGCGAAATCTTTTGACAATTGAAAACTTTATTTTTTCTATAATAAAACCTTGCTTATACTAGAAATATTTGTATTGAAATTTTCATAACAACTATAAGAATGAACAAAAAATCGATGGTGTTTTTTTTATTTTAAAATTGCTTAATATCTTAAAAATATAATGAAAAAAATCATGTGTAAAGTTAATAAAATCACTAAGTATTTTTTTTATAAAACGACAATTTCAAATATAAAATATGATACCTTAATCTAAAAAAATTCACTTATTTATAGATGTAGCACACTGGTTTTTTGATAAATTCGTCTAATCAAAAATTTTATAATATATTGTGGTACTAACAACCCTTTTAGTTTACATCTAGAAAAGCTAGTTCCAGAAGACAAATGTCTTGATCGAATAATGCATACATATTTAAATAATTTTGAAAAAAAATAATAAAATGACACATATTAACATATTTTAAATGATATCAATAAAAGAAAAAACTATAAAAAATTCATTTAGGCATTCCAATCAGACGAAAAAAATCTATACAGAAGCAAATAAATATTTATCTAATGAATTAGAGCTATTTTTCTTTTTATTCAAATTATCTTGCAACTTCTTATTCTTAATATGAATTATAGATATAAATATTACAACTATAAAATAGACGGAGTTGGCACAATCATGATATTTATTTACAAGTTTTATATTCTTTGATGAGAGTTGCTTCATATCTTTCTCATAGTTTGCCTATTTATATCTATTTTTGATAAATTCAACAATTTATCAAAGATTATTCTGTTATTAAATTCCAACCAATCATTACAATTTTAATTCAATTAAATTCGAATATATTGTAATGATAATAAAGAATTAATAAAAATTCTTATTTTAAAAATTACTCAATTTAACACAGAATTTCCAATTTAGTTTATTACCTATTTATCATTACTAAAATAAATTGTACATTATATCCAAATTACTCAGAGATTGTTAGTAATCGATAACTATACAATGACAATAGACAACATTATTTTTTTGTTATAAATTCTAATACATTCAGATTTTAAAGTTTTATTCATTTTATAAAAATACCACTAAATAAATTTTCAATGAATTCTAAAAATATACTGCATTTAAAAGAATATATAGTCATATCAAAAAATATGGTAACCTTTGAACCGCGTATTTGTTATACGATTGAATTGTTTTACTTTTAATGAACACTATTCTAATCTAAGACACCTCATAGATTATTCGTATAACATTAGATAAACATTTTGCCTAGAGATTCAAATATTATAAATGCAGGTATGAATAAAAACTTTTCAAAATTAGTTATTAAAAATCAGCATTCTTAGAAAAAACTAAAAGAAGAAATTAAAATAAGTAAAAGATAATAAAATTTTGCAGTAGTTTGAAAGGATTCCTAAAATACAAAGTTTTAACGAATTTAAAAGTGAAAATATGATATGTTTATAAAGTTCAAATGATTACAAATTTTTTCATATTTAATAATCGCTACATTTATAATTTTTCTAACTAAATCATGACTTTAAAATTATGAAAGATTACCACCATATATGTTTCTAAACAAATTAAATAAAGATATTGTTTCTGTGGATACATTTTATGACGATTTTTTTTAAATTTTTTTATAAATAAAAAATTTTTAATAAATAATGAAATAACGAAATAATTCATTTTTATTTTGATGAATTTTTTTTCTAAATAGTTTATTTCTGGTATCATAAATACACTGAAAACAAACCAACAACATTATAATATAATTAGATGATAATTTTATAATGAAATGTTATATTGTAATTTGTATATAAAGGAACGACCAAATATATAATTTTTTCTCACATTACGACAACAATTATAACCATTTTAATACAATGTTTAACTTATTAAAAGTCTAATTAAAAAAAGAAAAATACGTGATGGCTGATTCAAATCAATAAAATCATAATGCACATATTTTAATTAAACATGTAGATTCAAAACAATAAACTTCAATCAAAAAAAAATATTTTTTAATAATTCAACAAGTTCCAGCTTTTCATATTTTTTAAAATAGGAAAAGACAGATCAACAAAAAAACTTCTTTCAAATAAGATTTTTTCATGTAGAAAAAAAATTAACAAAACAAAAAATTGTATCATTAATAAAATTGACGTTCGTAGAACCACCCATCTCTTTTTCAGCAATATTACACGACAACAAATCAGGCCTATCATTCTGATGCACATAAAAAAAACGATTCCTCTCAAAACATAAAAACAAATATCATCAAAATCTTCTATACCACAAGTAACATTATAAATTTCAATTAATAACAAACAATACATAAATATTGTATATAGTAATACAAAGAACAGATAAATATAATTTCTTGTGGAAATATTTATATAAAGATCGTTTATGCCCAAAGATCTATATATCAAAATTTCTATATAATTAATTGATTTATTTTTTCTACATTTTTTAATTTCTTTTTTTGATTGGTGTATTGATTGATTACTGACAATATCGATATTTTCTGACTTATTTTTTATAATAGAATGCTTAGTTCTTTTTTCTCTACATTTTTTCTTTGCCATTTTGTCACAATCGTTCTTCTACTTTTAAGTTAAGAGCTTTTTCATATATATATATATAATATTAATAAACAATTTTTTGTATTATGTAGAGCAATTAATTAATTTACGTGTTCTATATTAACAATTAAATATATTTATGCGGATAAGTAATAAAATTTTCATGTTAATAATAAGAAAATACTAAATTATGTTTTTTTTCATTAAATACATTTTGGTATCATTTTCAAAGTAAATTATATATTTTTTTTTATTGATGAGGAATTTTTCATTTAAAATTTATCTAAATAATGTTATTGTAATAAAATTTATTTTGTAAAAAATAACGAATATGATCCAATTTTTTTTACAACATTCCTCACTTGTTATTTCTCAAATTAGAGAAAAGAACTGTTTAAAATAATTTTTTTAAAACGAATTAGCCTTTTTAAATACATGTAATTCATAAAAAACTAGATTATATTTCTATTACAAAAATAATGCGTAATTATTGTTCAAAAAATATTGAATCTGTTCCTTTTAAAAAACTAGAAATCAATGTTATCTTATTTAATCTACATAAATCGTATTTTTAGTTGAGGATGCCTTTTTCGATCTATATTTTATTCCTAAATTACAGGAATTATAACTAAAATACGTTGTTTTTTATATTAAACATTAATTTTTGTTTGATCAATATAATCTTCTAACTGAAATTTGAACATTTATTGGTTTTAAAAAAAGCTATATTTTCATTAGATCTTAAACTTTAAATAAAGAACAATGCAAACTTTAATTTTTACATTTCCTATCATTTTTTTGCAAAAAAAAACGCACTACTTAAGATTTTTTTTTAAAATTGCTTTTAACATTCAGAAAAGTTCATTTATAGATATACTAAATTTAAAATTAAACTCAAACTATCAAGAATTTTTAAGAATCTTTTAAACCAACTACTTGATTAAAGCATTTTTCGTTGTGTTTAGTAATCTATCATGTGTTGTTGAAGAAATAAAATGAAACACTATCTTCTCAGTTTTTTTTGTTAGTAAAAAAGAATTTTTATCAAAGGTAAACGTATTTATATTTTTAGTTGTTTTTGAAAAAAACAATTGAATTATTTTTTTAAAAAAGTTTAAAATTTGATATATTTTGAATATGAATATCATTCAAGATACAAAAAACTATTTTAGGAAATATAATGATTTTAAAAATATTAATTTTACTAGATATGATTCAAAGAATGAAAATAATTCTTGAAAACTTACTTTAAATGATTAGTAGATATCAAATCACCTAAAATTATTTCAAAAATATCACCAAAATACCAAATATAATTTATTTAAGAAATGTTTTAGAATCGAATCTTGTTAACATATATTAAATGAATTTATAATTCTTTTTTATTCAAATTCACATATCAAAATAAAAAAATATGAATATATTGCAATAATATATATTTTTTATATTTTTAAACACAATTAAATGGAAAATATATTATAAATAGTTTTTATTTGCAACATTGTAAATTTTTTAGATCTGTTCTGCTTTATTTTTTTTTAATAGTTAAAGCTTTTACATTACAATTACAATATAATTTTGATGATATCAAATATCTTTGTTATATTTTCCATCCAATAAATTACTTCTAAATGAAGTATTAGCTTAGAAAACACAAACGTTTTATTTTTACTCTTTTAAATTTTTGAATTGAACAATTTTTGGATATTATCTGTCAAAAATCATGTTATATGTAAATTTACAGATATGTACTTATCCCACAATTCAAACTTTGCGTTGTTGTATGTTAATTATTTATTACTAAATATATTTTTTAATCATATATTTAATTTAAAAATATTACAAATTTATGTAATCTAAAATTGAACAACAAAAAATATCTTATAATCTTGAGATTTGCATTCTTTAAAAGATCAAATTATTCTCTTTTCTGACATGTAAACTGAAATTATTTGTTTGGTAACTTTTTTGTTTTAAACCAATAATTTAAAAGTATTTTGAACGATTTAAAGAAAGTTTTACTGGATGAAATAATTAAAAAACACGTTTTAACTTGTTATTGTTGTATTAATCAAACGGTTTTAAATATCAATTCTACTTTCTTACATTGTTTCATAAAAGATATTTTTTTGAAGAGAACGTTGTTTAGAAATAAAATATCAAAAATGCACCCTTATTCCAGAAAGATGCAGCCAATTAATTTCGATGAAGAGCACGTCTTTTTTATTAAGGATTTATCAGTTGAGCAGGAAATGTCTTTAATCAGAAAGATTTTGAATAAAAAGCCAGAAAAACCTCTTCAAAAATCTAGTGGGAACAATTTACTCCCCGAAAAAAATGAATTGTTGTGTAGCAAACATGCTCTAAATTATTCTACAATAAAAATCAATAAATTGGTTAATAGAGAAATAGAAACATTGATAATTTTATCACTTTTATCAATGGATCCCTTTTTAAACACAATTGTAACCTTCAATGAGCGCATTGGAAGAATTAATTTGAAAATAATCAAAAAACTCTACAATATAATCTTAAAAAGCAAAGATAAATGTCTTGATTTGGGTGACCCATCATTGAGATTTAACTTAAACAGAACAAACGATGACAATGAATTCCAAATCTGCCATCAACTTCTTCAAACATTACATGATGACTTTTTATCTCATTTTTTCTTTGAAGAAGATGATTGGACAAGCATTGGCGAACAAAAATTTGTTAAGGATAAAGGCGTATACCAAAATTTCAGCCCAATATCTGATCTTTTTTGTGGAAGACTCAAAATTCACGACCAAAAATTCGTGCTAAAGTATTTTGATATATTAAAAATTGATAATACAAATCAACTAACAATCGAAAAGGCGCTAGAAAGTTGTTTTTGTTCCGATACAGACAAAAAATCGTTTTCAAAACTACCTGTTTGCTTGGTAATTCACTGTAATGAAAGGCTTCAGATAAATGAAACATTGAAAACAAAAGAACTGGAATATGTTATAACAAGTTTTATTACTATTTGCAATAAGGAATATATTTTTTATACTATTCAAAATGGCAAAAATATATGTTATAAAAATGGTAGAATACTAAATATAGAAAATTTGGATGCATATGAAGGTAATCTAGTTTTCTTATTTTACACAAGAAAAACAATCACAGCATTCTAAACTAAAAAAAATAAACTAAAGTATATTATATAGATTTTATTTGATCTTTTTCTTTATATAATTGTAAATTATAAAATTTAAAACAGATTAGAATCATTTAGTATTGCGTAGTTTGAAATACTAATAATTAAGTTAATCAGAGTCGAAGTAATGGTTTTAAACTTTGGGATTATTTTTTTGGTTTATAGATATCAGAATTTTGCAATTTTTATGGTTCATAATAATAAAGGTAACAGAAAATTTTGAGATCGAAACAAATATGGTTTCTAAATCTGAAAGAAACATAAACCAATCATAGTTTATTAATATAATTTTATTTCTTTGGTCAAAGACTAGTTGTGAAAGCAGTATTTATAAATAGACAATTTTGCTATTTAAAACCAAATATTTATATAATATAACTACATTTATTATAGTTTTTCTATCTTGTAGAAAACAATAAGTTCAGATCAGCACACCGGATTTTTCTGTACTAAAAAACCCTAGATACTATCATCTACTTCACTCAAAGTAATTTCCGTCTCTAGGAAAAATTTTCCGCCAAATACACATTACTTTCAGAACCAAAAAACTACAAACATCATTACAATAATGTTTTGAGATCCACCTTATCATACTCGTTCACGCTTTGATTACCAGACATTACCGAAAGTTTAACCGCGTTTTGCACGCAACGGTTTTGCTTTAGTATGCAGGTGCTACTAAATTGCTTTAAGCGACAGGTACACCGCATGGTGCTTCTACTTCTGTCTAAGAGGAGATACATGATGTTTCACTCAAATAAGAATTCACCGTCCGGTCTGCTCAATTAATTTATTTGCAGTAGGCGAGGCTACGTACCCACCAATGCCACGTGAAAGCTTTCCACCATGGTGATAACGGTCGATTCGAAAAGAGCGATAAGATACTTCCTATCAGAACAAATAACCATGGGTGTTAACATTCTAAACTAACTTATAAAGAATGATTCGTTTAATTAAATTCTCTTGTGAATTAAATGTTTTTTAAAAAATCTAGAAATTTTTAAATATAAGAAAATTTACAATTAAAGTAAAGTGTACTATTCCATTATTGCATTTTTAACGTTTATGTTTGTGATCCAAATTATCAACAACAAAATTAAAAAAATTTTATGGTGATAACTCTTTTATTCGAACATATTTATATTTTCAATAGAACCAATTTTGATTATTGATGAAAATTATATTTATATTAATATTTTTTCAAAAAATCCAATAGAAAATTGGAGAAAAAGATCATTTTGCAGTATATATTAGATAATATCACCATAAACTTTTTATACAATGAAATTTAAAAGTAGAAATCAGAGGTATTGTTTGCCAATTTAATTAAACCAAATAATTTATTTAGTGAAAAATTGAAACTATTTTTCTCATAATATGTTTAAAGCTTACCACAAGTAATTTTCTACAAAAAAAGTTATATTTGTAAAGAAAATAGTTGAAAACAACAAGCTTATGAAGCGGTAGAGAAAATACATGAAAAATACATGTAGAGCTACTTTTTTCAAATTTGGATTCATAATTTATATCAGAAATTTTTTATTTTTTTAAATCCTCGAGTGCGCAAAAGAAGATTATAATCTTGTTAAATATTTATGGATGTTATGTTTTTTATGTGAATTGGTAGCAGATCACTTGATTAATAACCTTCAAAATAATATCTATAAGGTTTCTTCATTACTCACAATTAATCGGTCCGAATAGTGTTAAATATTAAATATAGACGAAACTGAAAAAAATATTATGAATTGTATATGAAAATATCTTATATTGTACTGGTTATAAATAATAGGCATATTTTTTGCTTTGTACGAATCTTGGTTCGTTTTACTTTTTTGTTGCATCTATTTGTATTTTAAACCAGGTTTTTTATTTTTAATCAAACAAAATTTTCAAAAATTAAATATTTTTTCGTTTTTAAGTATCTATGATATTGATACTATATCTAGCATGAGTTTTTTTTCTTATCTAATTTAAGGTAATATTCTTATTTTATCCGATTTTTTAAAAATATAAACAAATTGCTTTATTTTAACATAGATTTTTTAAAAAAATTCGTTCCTTGCTTATTTAAACACTAATTTCACAAAATTTCGTGTTATTTTTTCGAACTGTATAATATTTAGACTGTTTGTTTTTTGCTTTTATGTAAGATTTTTTTTTGATTTAATATTTTTTTGTATTCTTTGTAAAAATTACGTTTTTATCTCGGTTTTTTTTTCTACGAAAAGTAGAGTTTGATAACCGCTGTTACGTATAAATAGTATCAAGTATTTCTTGGTCTCGATCTTAACGAAAGAAAGTGTCTGTGTGGTATAATATACCAAACAAAATTTTTATTAAATATTTTTATGAAATAAATGTTTGTTTTGGTATATAAATAAGTAAATATAATAAATAAAACAAAAATTGAAATATTTTAGAATATAAATTCTAATTTACAATATTTCTTTTAAATTAATGTGATTATCTGAAATTGCATAAATCACAAAAAGGTATTTATATTTAAAAAAATAAAAAAAATAGAAGAATTGTTTAATTGATTTAGCAGTAGTAATAGCAGCAGTAATAGTAATCGTAATAGTAACAACATATATAATAGTAGTAATAAAAATAAAGAAAAGGGTAGTTATTTTAATGACTTCCAAATAATAATTTAAACAAATATAATAGAAAGAAATATCGTAGCATTCTTGAGTTTTATTTTATATATGGTAATGTCATAGCGTTTCAGAACATTTATTATGATTTTTTATTTTTTAATGTCTATTTTTATTGGATTTTTATTATATTTATATTATTTTAAGCACAAATCGTCTTTTCAATATTAAAATTACTTGGTTTTTCTGCAATTGATTTCATCATATTTTAAATTTTTTGATAAACTGTAAATATTTGTTTTATTGTAGATCATTTATCTAATTAATTTTATTATTACTTTGTTCTGATGTCAGCGTGTTTATAATTTCACTTTTATTAGTAATGATAACTTGTTTGATTTTGTAATAACTATTTTTTTCTGTAATATTGGGAAATTACTATATTTTTAGTAAAACATATTAATACTACAAATTTTTTGGCTATTATATTTATTTAAATATTTTGCTGGAAGTCGCTACCAAAACCTCGATTTACCCCATCAATATAACTATTTCTACCTTTAATACTATTTCTTCTATTAATATTACTACTATTGCTACTAATAATATTACTACCATTAAATTTATTAAACTTTTTTCCTTTTTCTTTTCATTTTTTCTCTTTATTGTTATAAATTTGTATACTTATCGTAATCTGTCTATCTTAGAATCAAGAAAAACCACTAAAAAGAAAATATTGTTTATTACAATTTATGTTGAAAAAAATAGTCCTAAATTTGTTGTTTTCAAAGTCATATTGAGTTATTCAAAACCATACAATAATTATATTAAACAATTTAATAATATATTTGTGCGGGGTACTATACAATATTATTAATGTAATATTGTTGATTTTGTCTTCATATAAGCAATACTTCAAGGGTTATCAGTTGAAGTGGAGTATACAAAAATTGAAAAAAAAGTTTGGCTTGTGTTGTTATATTTATTCACACTTTTGTGGTCTGATTCACACGGGTATACATGATCTATTATTAGAGTTTCTTTTACCATATATCTGTTCCATATTGTTATTCATGTTTATTGTAATAATTTAGCTATAAGTAGACAGTGTACGCTAAGTTTAAAATTAAATCCATCTTACAGAACACAGCTGTAACTATAGTAAGCAATTAGAATATGGGTTTAACAATTGCTGAATAAGAGTCTTTTATGTGCATTCAGTAGTTAAGTGTAATAAAATAAAACACAATTTAAAATACTTAATAATTTACATATTTATAAATCATTACAAAATATTTATAAATCAAAGTTTTAAAGTAAAATATATTGATGTATCAAATATTTATATAGAAGATTGTTTTTCGACATAAAGTATAATATAATATAGATGTGTTTTAGGATAAAAAAATATGTCTTAATCGTTTTAATATATTCAATAATTATAATTGTGCCTGAATAATGAGTGCAATAAAAAATTGCTAATTAAGTTTTTTTCTCGAACATATTTTTACTGATATCTCATATTTATTTTAGCTTCTTTTGCAGTGTGCTGTCAAGTTGAGATGTCTTTCCAGAACTTTTTAAAAAAATCTATAGGCTACTATTAAGTATTTTTTAAAAAATATGTACTTCGTGTTAAATAATCTATTTTATAATTTTTTTAATTCTATTAAAACAAGCTAAGTGCATTTCAGATTTAAAAAACATTTAGTTATGTTTATTCTATAAAAATATCTTTTTGCATAAAAAAGAATTTTTTTTTTACATATTTAAATAATATTCTGTGTAATAATTCAGATTTCCTATATTTTTTGGTAAAAATATATGCGAAAACATATTCCTTTGTCAGTTAATGATTTGTTCTGATATAATTAGTTCACATTCAAAAATTTATATGTTTGTACCTTTAAAAAACATAAAATTTTGGAACAATATTTTCAATTAAAGTTTTAATATTGAAGCAGTTTTAAAACTGCTTCATTTTGCGACCTTTTAAAAAAACAAAAAAGGGGTTTGCAAAAACTATTTTGTTCCGAAAAGTTGGTTGGTGAAAGAGCAAAAAAAGCTGTAGAAAAATTCGAAAAACAAAAAAAAAACTATAAAGAAACTTACAATCTTTAGCAAAAGGAAAAAAACAACACAAAAAAACCAAAACGACCGATACAGTGGAAGAGTCATCCTTAGGACAGGATCGTAACGAAACTACTAAAAAAATTAAAATATTATAACACTTATACTTATTGTTCTATTTTCTCTTATTTATTCTCTTTTTGAAGAAACCGACAATATATATAATAATAAAATTTTTCATAGACTGGCACATATGTTTAATCGTTTATATCAAGTATTTTACATTTTTTTCATATGATCGTATAGACGTGTATGAAATTTTATAAAAAACTTATATATTTGAGGCAAAAATGTGAATTTATATATATTTTTCTTATTGTTTTAATTTGTTTTAAAAAAATATTTTTGCACTTGAAAACGAATTCTATTCGAAATACACAAATATTTAGAATAAAATTTTTTTGTAAGCGTGTCAAAAATTTTTAAGTTCATTTTTCCTAGTATGTAGCTTGTGATGTATTCGCTAGTTTAAAAAATAAATTTATATTACGACTTTATGTCAATTCTAACGCTTCTAAAAAATCTTATAAAATAATGTAAGCATCAAATGTGTTTAAAAAAATTTATAGTTTTTCTAAAACTTTGAATTTTAATAAGCATATTCAACTAAAAAATATCAAAATTTATACTTAAGAAATATTATAATATATATTGCAGCCATTAAGTGTGTAAAGATTATTTTTCTCATTTATATTTATTTATTTATATTTTTTTCATAAGATAAATCTATGTTTGCCAAGTTTTTTCACTTATATGAAACCTTTCAATTTTTCATAAATTACAAACTATTGGTTTATTCAAGTGTTATTTGTAAAACCTTTTCCATAAACATCTGAAAATAACCTCTTTTACTATGATTGAAATTGTTATTGTGCTGATTTAAAAATTTATATATATTATGAAATGAATGAATGAGAAAATTATCAATTATATCTTTTTTATCAATCGAATTGCATTTTCGAAATAATTCTATTTTTAAAAAATTTGTTGAATTTACATCGAAATATTGATTGTCAGTAATTGGCGCGCAGTCTAATTTATATTTTTATTCAATCATCATGTGGGTTATTTTTCTTACACTATTGGATCTTTTTTGTTTGTCTTTACTTGTTACGTTTATTTGCGCTTGAAATGTTATATGATCATTTATTAACAACTAATATTAACTCAATGAAAATAAGAAACACTAAAAATATCATTTATTAGAAAAAAAATAAATAATTTCAAATCGAATTTTATTTAACAGCACATAAGAAAAAATATTAGTTACAAATACTTTTTTTGTTTAGTATTTTAAAATTCTATTATATTTTATTATTTAAAAATGCAAACTTTATACTTAAAAGTAAAAAATTACGATTTTCAACACTTTTTAATTATAAAATTTTCTTTCGAACATATAAAACATAATTTTCAAATGCAAATATTTTTTGTGTCTCAGACTTAAAACCTTGGCAATTTGCCTTGGTTACTGAGCATAATTTCGTCATATTATATTTAAAGACAAATACACATACCAGGGGATAAATTTTGATGTTATTTACGCGTATCTCCAAAATCAAAGAAATTGAATACCACTTTAACATATAATTTATAAGTATTGATGAAATTAAAAAAAATTCATTGGTAAGTTTTCAAACATATGTACTTTATTAAGAAACAGATTTTTTTACAACCAAAAAATTTTTGAGCCTTTTGCAGTAGATTTTTGGTAAATTTTTATGGAATTTTTTTTTGTCAAATAAAATTTTTTCTTTTCCAAATTTTTAAAATTTTTCTCTTTCATTGTGAAAAGTTTTTTATGCAGAAAGTAAAACCATTTAAGAAATTTATATTTTAGTATTACCTAAAAAATTTTCTACATTGAGCTTAAGGCGATTGCATTAAAATAATTAAAAAAATGCAATGTTTAAAAAACATAAAATCGTATAATATTTGCTATAAACCATTATCTTATAAATTATACAAATTTTAAATGTTAAAATTCCTTTTAATATAGATCACCACTTAAAGTTTTATGCATATACAGGCTTTTAACATATTACTTCAATAAGTAAATGATAAATTTATTGCTAAAAAAATCGATATACAAAAAAAGTACAAATTCTTAATATTAATATTGTTTTTTATATTCGTAAAATACATAAAATTTTTATTACAGTTTTTATTTTCTCATTTAAATTTGTGATTATATTTTGAAAAAAAATCAATTAGACTAAAAAGATAGCAGAAGGCTGAAATTTATTTATTTATGTGCCAAATTTTCGTGCAGCTTTATGTTGATATTAAGAAAAAAAAATTCATTTATACTCATCAGTTTTATTTTTTTCTTATGTTAAAGTTATTACTTCATTTATTTTATTTCGAGTAAATTTCTACGAATGCTAATTTTTTAACATATAATATCATAAAAAAATGGGACTTCTCTTTTATTGAAAATTTTTATGCTAAATTATCTTTTTTATATAATATTTGATACTTATATTGAACTTAAAATTATTTTATAAAAATATAGTACATTATCTAAATAATATTATATCATAAAAATAGAAAATTCTAATTTTGATTTGTCTTTTAGATTTATTGATATCGTTAATCACAAAAAAAAGTACTTTTAAAATTTATCTTAATTAATAAAAATATCTTACATCTATAATCTATTCAATTTTATATCGCATTTTGCAAAAACTTTTGTGCTTTAATTTTTGTTTTCTTAATCTCGATTAACAATCCTATTTTTATTAACGAATGTATTATAAAAACTATGGACTCGTATTTCAGCATATATACTAGAATAACAAAGAATTTGTAATTATCATAATTTTTATATTTTAACAAATAAGCTAATAATCTCAACAAAATAGTTCGTCTGAAATAAATTGTTCAAAGTTTAGTCAGCTTGCTCCAATAATTAAAATTGTTGTTTTCTAGTGAAAAAAGCCTATGTAAAACATCAAGCTGTAACTGTATAATAAAAATATGTTGCAATTCTTTAAACAACAGAAAGAAAACTAAATGAACAAAAAAATAAAGAATATTCTATGAATTCGAGTTTAAGTTCTTTTGCTAAAGCATACTAAAATTTTTAGTTTATCACATTACTTAAAATCTGCCAAATTTTTTTTAAATATCTAATTTACGGTATTTTAATGTTTATCTCTTAAACTAACATACTAGCAAGCACTATGACATCTTCTTTTGTTTACACACATGAATGATCGACAAGGAGTGGAAGCAAAACAAATATAATAGATGTAAAACTTAGAGTGTCATGTCCAAATACAGTATTAAACATGATATTTTAAAAAAAATTTATATATCAAAAAATATATTTTTAGCAATTAACGGCACTTTCACATACTTTTATGGTATTTTATCACACCTTTAAAACGGTTAATTGTTGTTATAACGACAATAAAAAGTTTTTATTTTTTTTATCACAGATATTAAACTGCTTATTAATATGGATACACTTTACTGTTAAATAAGAAAATTTTTAATGAATAAAATATACCCGTTTTTTATGAGTTTATAGTACAAATATTCTTCGAGTAAAATTAAAGAATAATAAAAATTCGAAATTTATTATTGCAGTAAAAATAACATTTTATATTCTAAAATATACTTGGAAATCTTGACTAAAAATTTTAATAAATAAATAATTGTTGAATTTAGAGTTTTCTTCTTGAAATACGACAGTGTAACAAATTTTAAATTACATTTTAAAAATTCGCTTCCTTCAGTGAGATTTATATACTTAATAGTGAATATTTTTCAATTTTAAATAGTTTTTTAATAAATGCGCAGACAACTTAAATTTTGTGTTTTTCTATACAAATTCAAAGTATATTCTCGTAATTGGTTTTGTATTGACGATTTTGGTGTTTTTTTAATTGAAAAACGTGTTTAAATTTTACTATCTTTGGTATTCTGAATCTTTTGAAATCGTAATAAAATCTTTATTTATAGCATTTATCTTTAACAAGATATAGATTTTTTTGTTTATTTAAATTTTTGGCAGATATAAACATATCTTAAGAGCATCAATACACTTTTAATAATAATTTATTCATTAAAATTATGTTTATTTACAAGTCTCGTGTTTCTATTCTGATATTTTTCAACAATTATTTGGTAATAACAAGTAAAAATATTTATTTTTATGTGTAGTAATTTTTATTAATCTTATATATAATTATAAATTAAAGATTCCTTCTATGGAATTTTAATATATTATAAAAATTATGGAATCGAAAAATGGTTATCTTATCTTAAACCCTTGAAAATTTAACTAAACATAAAATTACGCCTTTTATATTTATTATCATAGAGACCTTATAAAATGATCTTTCATAATTAAATTGTTAAATTAACACAAAAAGATCACAAAAAAGATATATTGTTGATAATTCAAGTACCATGTTCGAACATAAAGGAAAAAAGTCAAGCATTCGAAAAATAGAAAGTAAATATCGTAGAAAAGTGATAATTGAAAGTAAAAAATAGATATAATCCAATTTAATACAATAAAACAATAGTATTGTATCTAGTTTTTTTCTTTTTTTCCCTCGCGCTCTATTTTTTTTAAAAAAAGCTCTTTTTTTAAATTAAAGAAAACAAGCACCAAGAAAATTAACATATAAAAAACTAAAAAAAATCCTTAGAAACCATAAAATTATAGTATAGAAAACTACCATTATTTGGATAAAACAAGAAAGCAATGAAAAAGATATTTTAAATTCTTTTTTTTTCTGTATTTTTGAAAAACAATGTTAATAGGGCAAATAAGCAAAATCAATGAAAAGACGAAACAAACCAAGACAAATGAGATCTTTTTATACATTTTTTAAATTGAAACTAAAATATTATCAGAAAAACATTTAATCACATATTAATAAATAAAAGCAAATATTTGCAATAACAGTACACGATAAATCATAATATTTTGTTCAAAAATATCTGTAGTTATTAAATCTGTGAGATAAAATTACATTTCCTCTTTAGATTAAGTTTTTAGTTTAGTCTGTGAATCTGTCTAAAATTTGCTATAATTCTTTTCGTATTTCTTTGTTTATTTTTGATATTCTCTGTAGTTAAAAATTAAACACTTTTTATATGTTTTTTTATTTTAAATATATGGTTTCTAAAGTGTTTTTTGATAAGAATCAGTCAATAGTTTTAGTTGATTTTTTTATTATCTTACATAAACTTCAAAACTCAAGACAAAAACAAATATTATAAGCATTCCTTTTGCGTTTATATTTTAACCATCAAATAAAACAAATACTATTACAATATTATTATATAAAAACCATATTAATATATTTTTTTCGCTAAATTCATGTTATAATAAATACATGCGAGAGAATAATATTCCGATACAATTTACACGCAGTTTTTTTCATTAAATACTACACTTAACAGAGTTAATTCCAAAATTTCAATAGACTTATATATATTATAGATTAATCTAATTCACATTTTTTTGTGTTCAATTAAACAATCATGTTATCTATATAAAAAAAACGAATTTAAATACCGAAAAAATAGATTTTCTGTAACGACATAAATCTGTTTCTACTTTATTTTCATGTTTTGATAAAACCTTTAAGAATATAATTTATCACTAACGTTTACTTTTTATATCTATCAACATGTGTAATTTTTTGCTATATGTTGAATTGCTTAAGATTTTAATTTTTTCTAGCCCTATATAGGTGATTAATTTTCTCTATTACCATATTCATCCGCTGATATTTTTGTTGATCTTGATGCAAACTTTTTTATTGATATTATATTACTATTCTGAAGCTATTTGTTCATTCATATTGCAAACGTTTTTTTAGTTTAGAGATATTTGAAGTAGCATAAAACATGTTTCTTTTTTTCTATTTTAAATATTTATTTTTCTATGTTCCTTTTTTATGGAACGCGCAGTTAATTCGTTTGCTTAGGTTATTAGATCGGGATCGATTAACCAGTCTTATGTAAAATTAAATAGGTTGAAAATGTAAATTCTCGCTTAGTGTAGTATGTAAGTTGTTGTTATATATGCTCCGGATATTTTTTTTAAAAAAAAAATAATTTAAAACATTTTCTCTAAAAAAAAGCTTCAAAGAATATTTTTTTACTAAAATATACATGTTAAAAAATTCCTATGTTTGAATATTTAAAATCGAAGTCAAAACATTTATATCCCTTATTTTCCTAAGACTAAGAATAGATAATAGGTAAATATAAGACATAAACAGCCTTTATACTAAATATATAGAATTAATAACATATTTTTGTTGTAAACAAAATTTTTGATTAGATGCTGATTAATTATGAATTTAAACAAATAAATATGTTCCATGTATCGATTGCTTTGTAATATAGAGTCAAGGCCTTTTCAAAACATTTAATGCCAAAATAAATAATGATAAATATATTTTATGCATTTATAATGCTAAAATACTCTTTCCTCAACAGGCTCACGTACAATTTTTTTCTAAAGTATATTTAGGATCGGTTTCTTAATTAAATTTCTGTCAAAAATATCATAAGATAATATTTATTTTTGGATATATCTTACAATTTTGATTGATTTTGTTACTTTTTGTTTGCATCAGTTTGTTGTTTTTTGAATATTATATAAAAATTAGGTTTATAATCAATTGATTGTGATGAGAAACTATGTTCTTTAAACAGTATTTATAATCATGTCATAGTTAAAGTGTATATTAATATTCTATCTTAAATTAATCCTTTGATATTATTAAGATTTCATATATTTTTATTATCGTAGCCATAGATACCTTTTAGTAGGTAGTAAAATAAGCTCTGTCATCTATTCATTTAATTATCTATTCTTTCGTTAATTATTTATTTGCTAAATTTTGAGCCCGTAAGAAAGAGATAAAATGAAATAAGAAAACATGCTGATGAATCATAATAGATGAAACTATCAGAAACCTTTTGTCTTTAAATATAATAAGAGTGTTTATAGAAAATTTATATTTAATTTAGCTGACAAAAATCACTATATATGAGACTTTTTCTAAAATTATAATTATTTATTAGTTTATATAAAAAAGTGTTCAAAAGGCAATTTTTAACAATTGTGAAAATATCAGAAGAACATTTTTTTAAAAATGGTGTTTTTGTTAATTTTTCAATCGAATTTTGTAGTATAAACGTGATTTTAATTCGTTTATTTTTTTTAATATTATGAAATTGTCGTTTTGTAAAAAATTGTCAAATAATTTAATAATTGTTTTTTTAATTGATTCTTAAAAGAAAATGTTTGTTGTTTTGTTTAACTAATAATTAATACGAATGATTATATTAAAATTTTGAATTTGTGTATTAACTTAGGTAAATTTTGTGAGAAATCATTGATGGCTGTGGTGGAACATTTGGATACGGCCTGTCTTGAAGTATTCTTCAAGCAAAGAACAGTGATGTGTATTATTTACCTCTTTCATGTGTTCTGAACTGGATTTCCCGTTCCTTGAACCTTTTGGCATAAACCTAAGGTTCTTATTTTTGACATTGTTCATGTCATTGTTATACTTGTAATTCATATAGTAAAAGGTTTTAATTCTTTGTTTATTTGAAAAAGGGGTATTTATTTAAACCGATGAATTTTTAAAAATAAATATTTGTGGTAATTAATGTTTCAACATCTTAAACAACCTTCTTTGACTCCACACTGGTGTTGTGCTCTAAACAAAGAACACAACAATGGTATTTGATTTCTAATTTGTGCTGTAAAAGGATTATATCAAAAAAAGATTGGTTTTTTTTGTCATTACTAGATATTTAAAGATCTTAATTTGGCGCAATATATAATTTTAAATTAAAAATATGTTTCTTTTTGCATTTATCTTAAACCTGACTCGTCCAATATAAATGCCATATATTAGTGTAGTTTAAAGTTTTTTATAAAAAAAGCTGAAAATTCTATTTATAAAAACATAATGCAAAAAATAATATTTATGAAAAAAAATTTATGTATTTCTTTATATATTTAATTTTTTTATTGATTTGATTTATTTTCTTTTGTAAAGATTCTGAAGTAGTTGTCTGTCATCTGAAATATTAGTATAATTTCTTGAGCTGTATTTGCATTTTCAATGCATAAATGGCAAAAATTAGAAAAACTGTCGTTTTTATGTTCGTTTCCAATTGAGAATTTACATTTTTCCTGTTTTGTTGAATTATTTATTAGAATTGTAAGACTTAAAAATATTTGACTTCCAATATATTGACCTTCTTTTAGAATATAGTCTTTGCCAAATATATTTCTTGATATAATCAGAGTATTTTTTTTATGCATGATCTGTCTAAAAATTTATTTTCATATCCAATATATGTCTCAAAGAGAGAACTTTTAAAAAAATTATCTATTTCTGGAAAATACTGGGTCCTTTGATTTTCTGCAGCAAAAAAAGGTTCACCTATTTTTACAAAATCTTCAATATGGTTTTGTCGGCCAATAAATGTTTCTTTGAATATTATACAATTTTTTCCAAAAAAACAATTTTCACCAATAAAGCAATTTTCACCAATAAAGCAATTTTCACTGATAAAGCAATTTTCACTAATAAAGCAATTTGCAGAAATCTTAGCATTTCGACCTAAGTAACAGTTATTGGCAACAACACAATTTTTTTCGATCTTTACATTGTGTTCCCAAAAGATTTTAAGGATATCCACCTTCGAGGACTTGTGTATAATTAAAAAATTATTCTGTTTGCCAATTTTTCTTTCATAGATAAAATAGTCTTTATATAATTCCGAACTATATGAATAAAATTGTTTATTTGTTGCTGTGTTAGCTTGGTCCAGATTGTGAATGTCATGCAATTTTTGACTCTCCTTTAAACCGCTACCACTTTCAAAAATACATTCTTTGAGATCTTTCTGATGATTAAGCATGACATTTGACTCCTTTTTAGGACCACAAAAATCTTTTATAGAAAAGATGGGATTTTGAATGGATTGGTCTGATATGAAAAAACTGAAGGTTTGATTGGAATATAAATTTATATCATTTTGAGAGGTTTCATCGTTTTTATTGTGCGTTGAATGTGTTTCATTTTTGGGATCGAAATAATCTAATGCCGTTGACTGTTTGGAATCATCTTTTTCCGCTAAATAATGATAAAAGTAATTTTCAGCAGAAACTACTAAGTTTTTGATATTACCACAAGGATATACTTGTTGATTTTCCTGTATTATAGATGTCTTTACATTATATAAATCCACACGCTGAAGAAAAACTTTACCATTAAAATTGGATTTCATAAGACTTTCGCAGTCAAATGGCACCAAAAATTTATCGGATGTTTTATCACTTAACTCAAAAAGAACCCATGCTATATAATTTATACTATCGGGATTATAACTCTCTGATATTTTATCTGCAGAACGATTAGCATAAATAAAGCTCAGTCTGTTATCACTAAAGTCATATTCACGAATGTCGGGATTGTCCAAATCATAAAAACCATTTTGATTACAAATTATGTCTACACAAACTAACACAAAATTTTGATCCTCGCTAGTCTTTAAATTTTTTCTTTTTACCATATTGTAATATTCAAAGCGAAAACTTTTCTTATAAAACTTGAAGAAGAGATCGTATTTATCTATTATCTCTTTTTGGGCACTTTCTTCATCCAACATCTTAATAACATAATTGTAATCGGCATATAAATTGAAATTTTCTGCTGTAGATGCACTATATGTGTTAAAGAAGATCGTGAATAGAATTAAAAATTTTCCGTTTTTCAATGGTTTGTAAAACATTAAACAGAAGGGTGTGATCGCACAAATTGTATTTATAGATTTTTTTGACATTTAGCCATAAAAATTTGTTTAAAATTAAAATTTAATTAATTAATTATTATCTAAGAGAATGCTATATTTTGGGATATATCATATTTTAATATACATTAGAAAATAATATAACGTAATATTAAATGTTTTAATTGACACTAATATTTAAAAAAAGCCATGGTTTATATTTTTTAAAAAGACAAACTAATTAGTATTAAGTTATGGTTTTTACTTTATATGTTATTTCTAAAAAAAACATTTTTTATACAGAAGATTTAACAATTCAAGTTATTAAAGACTAGTTGAAATACTGAATTTTAGTTCATATTTGAAATTCAAGCTGCTAAACATAAAAAATCGTTCAATACAAACTTTAATTGGATTATAATATAAAAAATCATCTGGTAGTTGGATGAATCTTTAAAGATGATCAAAACATTTAATTTTGCAAATTTCTATTTATTCATTTTAATTTTTACACATCTGAACAATCTAAAACATATTTTTGTTTTTAATGTATATTTAACGATTAATTTGTTTTTTTAAAAATATTTAAATAAATATAAGTGTTGTATGCCAACATTTGAGGGCCAATACCAATTTAATTGTGTGAATTTATGGTAATTTATTGTAAATTGATATTGAGCTAGTTTTACCATAATTTAAACAGATTTGACATAATTCATTGCAATTTAAAATAATTACTGTCGTAACTAAATCACGACACATGTATTGACTAAATTGAATTTTAAAATTTTCCTTATCGATTTACTGTCATTTGATTTTCAAGTGTTTATATTATAAATATGATGTACATTGATCTTATTCAAATTAGTTTCAGATTTAGGAAATTTAATACAATTAAGATTGTGTTTTATCTTAAAGTATATATATAAGTATATTTTACAAAAAAAGGGAGAGAGTAAAAATGTTGTAGCAAAACAACACAAAATGCGATATCAATAAAACCTACACACAAAAAAATCATTATTTATATTCTATTTTCACTTTATTTCTACGCGATTCTAGGCAACAAAACCTAGAACGCGACAACTACAATAAATGAAATACAATAAAAAAAAGTTATGCTAAAACTATAAAAGCTTTTAGTTATAAAAAAATATAAAATATTCAATAATATTTCTTCTAATTTTAAAAAGAATATAAATTTTTACAACAACTTAAATCATCCGCAACAAAATAGCTACAAAAACAATTCAAGAATTGATTGTATCTTTCAAGGAAATGGATATCCGATTGATATAGCAATAAGTTCTAAAAAAATGCAATACAATTTTATATAATAAATATTTGCTGATAATATTGGTATTATCTTATCAAGAAATTGCTGTTACTTGTAAATGACACCCCGATCACTGTGTTTAAGATTGAAAACATATGGTTTCATATCAAATTAAAATAGAATTACAATGAAAAAAAAACTTCCCAAATATTAAAATTATCTCATGTTTATCTGTTTAAGCAGCGATCACGTGTAATTTTATAATGATGTATATTTTTGTTAGTATAAATGTGATATAAACTATTACATCTTTTTATTTATATAAAATTATGGTTTCTAAAAAAATTAATATCAAAATAAAATTCAGTATTTTTTCAATTGATTTAAATTCATATTTTCATTTTGAAATAAAAGAAATTTAGATTAGATAAAAAAAATTTTAAAAGAATCTTTATATTAGAAATTTCACAAAAATTTTTTTAAGTATATAAATTTAAAGAAAACAATAATAAAAAATTTATAGTAATAATGATTTTAGCTGAAATAGCTGAAATAGTAGTAGTAATGGTAACAATAGTAGTGCCTTATTAAAGAAAACCAGATAATAAACCAATATCGTAGTAAATATTTCAATAAAACGTATCAAATATTTTAGAACTATATTTTGAAACTTTTAATGCTCTTTTTGAACAGTATAAAAATACTCCGAATAAAATAGAATTGAAATTAACTCAATATACACGTTTATTCTAAGTATTATTGAAACTCTACATAATTTATAGATTTACTTTCTTTATATACTTTATTATGCTAGATTATTTAATTTATCACACTGAAAAATATTTTATCTTTAATTATTCTAATAAATTACAAAACATCTTTAATAAATTTTTTAGTTTAAATTCATTTTTAATTCTAAATTTTAATAATAATATAATTATTTTTTTCATATTCTACTGTTTTAATTAACAAATTGACTACTTTTTTCTTTGTAATAACAAATGTAAAAGGCAAAATGTGTTGACTGTAACATGGGAAAATAAAGGTTTTATATTAATAGTTTTTAAAGTATATTTTTGATTTCATTATTATTTCTTGGTATTTTTTCTGAATACCTTTAGTATTTATGGATGCCTTTCATAGATATTTAATTAAATTAAAATTTATAAAATCAGCGATTTTAATTGTAATTAAAAATTTTACAATACAAAAATATTCAAATTTTAATTGAATTAAATTTAAATATATTAGATCTGTGTTAATATTAAAAATACTTCAAAAAACAAATTTTTCGGTATTTAAAATTATAAAATTATTGATTTTTATAATTCTATATTTTTTTGCTATCGATACTATGCAACAAATGTTACTTGCGTTAATGACTATTAGAAAGGTTATTATGGATAATAAAGAGCAAATATTTTTTTTCACAGAAATTTTTTATAATTTATTTTAATGAACACTTTAAATATTCCAAAATAAGCTTATAAATTGCGTTTTTTATTGGTATACATATAAAGAAAAAAATAATCTTTTTACAAAGCGAAATCACCTTAATCTTCTCTGAAATCTATTTTATATTTCAAAATGGCCTATTATTGAAGGAAATCTGTTTTTTAGAAAACCCTATCTTCTTTGAAATTTTATTTATATTAGAATATCTTTGAATATCGTTTAATTATTTCATTATCATTATTTCTAATAAAATTTTTATATATTGTTGGATATAATGTTTCTGTGTGAAAATTATTATCCATTCTGATTGGTTAAAGTATCATCTTTAACTATGTCAAACGTCCAAAATTGTTGTTTTTGATCTTGATAGATGCTTTGATCATTTTTGATCATCATTGTCGGTTCATTGGTGTTTGTTATCAAGATAGTCTTGATATTTTATGTTTTCGGTTTCGATCAGTTTTAATCAAAAAAGTGATTGGTCATGAATGATCAGCAAAAGGCTTAAATATCCTTCTTAAATAAAGTATAACGAGTTTTTAATGGTTTTTAAAAAGTTTAATAGTTCGTCCAATTGTAAAAGATCGGGTAGACAAGAAGGTCAGCTCGGATCTTCCAACCTATATATTTATACCATTATCCAAGCAGTTTTTATGCTAAAGTTGGCTAATTTTTATTTTGTCGCGCTCATTCGGCAATCAGTGTAAGAAAAGAAAATAAAGAGACCGTCTTTGTAAAGGTTTATTATATTAGAGCTTTGTTTCGTTGAAAACCTTTCAACGCTTTTAAATAAGAGTACCAATTATTTCTTTCTCCCTTATTTTTCTTTTATTCTTTACAATTTGCAAGGTGCAGAACACGTCACTGAAATAAATAATAGGGAATGAATTGCTGGTGGGAAAAGACTAAATAGTTTAACTAAGACATATTATTTATTAAAATACATATATATAGTTTACCACATATTCCTTCATTAACGCACTTCGATTTGAATGGTTTAATAGATATTTGTTACCTTTAATAGATCACTAAAATAGTTAAAGAAATTTCCAATAATTTTTTTTTATTGGAAAACATATTACTATTATTTAAAACAGAAAAAAATTTTATATTTTTATATCAAAAAAATTCTTCTAAGTGAATTTATTCTATCCTTAACATTCAACCAATGCTAAACACTAACTAATATGTACTATTTACATCGAAAATTAAAAAAAACTGCAATTGAAACTGAATTTATCATATTTTTTAGATGATTATAAAGATACAAAAAATCTTTTTGTTTATAAAAATTTCGATATAAATGCTGTTTTCAAAACAAAACCAATTTACTTCAGTTATTTTCTTCATAAAAAATTATACTACCATATTACGAAAAAAATGAAATAATAGTGGTAATTTGATAATTTAACTTTTTTTTAAATACATTTTTATCAATATTTTTGTATTTTGAAAATTCAGTATTCCAGTATTTTCCGAAATCCCAGATTCTGAACAACTTAGTGGCTGCTTAAACATCCTCTATAAATGAGTTTCTGGATTCTCGTGTTTTGGTTATATATTGCAAAACAAAAATATAAAATGTTAAGCTAACGCAAACATTAAACCTGATGAGTGATTTAGCCATCAAAAAAAGTATAACTGAATATACCACGCAGACATCTTCCTTTACGTCGATCCACTTTATTTTTTTTCACACAGTAATAACCTATAAAGTTAATGTTTCACATCTCATCATGGCATTAATACATCTTTTAACAATTTGAAACAACATTATTATTATTATTTTTTCTGAATTACGCATTCTATATAAGTTGTACATATTATAGTTTTTTAATATATCTTAATAATGTAAAAACTTGAAAAATTCTGAAAAAATTTCTCGCTGCGCTCTTCTAGAAACAGAAGAAAACCGAAAATATTTGTATGATAAAGTGAATAAAGACGTTATATCAATATTTATGAAGATTTAAAATAAATAATAATACAAGATGCAAAATATACATCTTATGGTATCAGTAAACGCTCGGATTAACATATAATACGGTTTCATAAATATTTCTTTTTTTGGCTCGAACGATCTTTATAAAATTCGTGAAAAAAATACCTTTGTATTTCATTTTTTGGCATTTAAAAACTATTCATATTTAGCAATAATGTGTCCACATAATGAAGGTGGCAATTTACGCCTGTTTTTATCTACTATTCGTCATCACTCTCCCAATAATGCCTCCTTTAATGGTATTTAAAAAGACTAGATTCTTTGACTAGCGAAACACCAGCTATGGATGAAGTATGAAGAACAGTACAAAATGTGACGCTTGGAAGAATCCCAGCACCTTTGCAAGAAGCTCAATAAATACATTTTCATTTCTCCACTCTCCTTCGCTCTGCTTTTACACGTCACTTGACCAGTTCACCCGTCGGGTACAACACATATCTAGATCCATATTTGATCATCATTGTTAGAAAAAATATTTTTTATAATCAATTAAAAGTAAAAAGCAAAAAATAAATTTCTATAGAGGACAGAATAAACACGAATATTGTAAAAAACCAATTATCACAATTTTTCCACTATATTTCATCTATATCTTAAATCTAAACTTTTGAATAAATATAATTTTATGAATAAAACATTGTAGTATATTAAATGCCCTATTTTTAAGAAAAGCCAATTTTTTTCGTATTTAGATCACTTCAGTTAATTTAGGATTATAGTTGATAATCATAAGATAACACAAAATTATCAAAAAAATCCAATTAAAAATAAATATAACTCAACTATATATATAAAAAAACCAATATAAATATTTTGTTCACAAAAAACATTGTTTTAGCGCATTTCTATATTCTTATGTAACTCTTACCAGCCTCAAGTATATAAATTCCGAATATTGAAGATCTTTTTTTATCATCTCTAATTTTCACTTAAAAATAAATAAACTCTACAAAAGTTTCTTCTTTTAAGAATTCGGCAGCTTTACTTTTTAAAATTATAAAAAATCGTACATAAATTAAACACATAAAACATAACTGTCATATGGAGAAGAAAAATGTCATTTTTAATAATTTGTACCATAACTACATGGTTTTTATACATGAAAAAA
Source organism: Edhazardia aedis USNM 41457 (assembly GCA_000230595.3). Classification (NCBI taxonomy): domain Eukaryota; kingdom Fungi; phylum Microsporidia; family Culicosporidae; genus Edhazardia; species Edhazardia aedis. Next base: position 593,833 of record AFBI03000017.1, on the reverse strand, counting down.
GTCAAATAAAATATATTTTTATTTTTTTTTTGTTTGCTAGTTACCAGTCGTGTTCATTATTTTGTACAAGTAATGCTACTATTATTATTATTATTTGTTTTTTAAGGGCAATTCCCATTTTTTTTATATAATGTAAAATTTCTTGCGCAATTCATAATTCAAAACATTTTTAGTATTGTCTTAAAAATGTTATATTTTTAAATCGCACTTTTTTTTGATTTTAATATAACTTGAGTAATAGATAACAGTCACAGAATATTTTTGATATTTTTTGTATAGTAGCAAATATTTTAACCGCGTTTTTTATGATACAACATATAAGACTGGTAAATTTATAAATCGAAAAAATCTATTTGGTGCTTAAAATAATAAAAAAAAACAGGTTAGGTCAATTTATTAGCTTTTTATCAAGTAGATATTATGCATTTTTCATTATTCTAATAATTTATTGAAAAAATCGTATTGGTTTTGGCGATATTAATGATATTACTGTAATTTCAAATAAGTAATTATCTAAATAGCTTTTATTCTATATAATTGTCAGAAATTACGAAAAATTCTTAAAACTTATAATATATATATATTTTGTTTAATTTTGCATTGAATTGAAACACAAAAACATCGATCTCATAATATTCAAAACATTTCATAAAAAATGAAATAACAATACCAATTCATTTGTTGATGTTTTTTTGAAAAATCGACAAAGCTTGGAAAAATCTATAAGTTCTTTTTAATTGAAGCTCTGTCTTAAATAGTAATAAAATGATTAAAATATTTGACTTCGAAAGTAGATCCACAAAATAATTGCAAAAAAAGTATGTGTAAGTTTTTTTACATCCGCTGTTTGTGTTTTTTGAATCTTATGTTTTCTTTCTTTTTTAAGTAAGTTTTATTTATTTTATTTCTTAGGGAACTAGAGATTTTAAAAGAAGATATTGATACATCAATTTACACAATTTATTTAGAAAATCTAAAATTTTTGTTTTACTTCTAAAAATCATACATTTTTAAAACCTATTTATGGTTTTATAATTAAGATTCATCAAATAAAAAAATCAGAACAATTAAATTCTTAGAAAATAATAAATATGATGCAAATATTTAGTACATATCTTATCAAACGTCTTTTATTTTATATTTTGAACCCAAAATAACCAAGGTATTATATTTAAATTCAAATCATAATTATAAATTTTATATACTGTAATTCAAAAAATTTTTACACAGTTATGTATATGTTGTCTGAATAGAATAAATATTATAGAAATCGGAATCGGAAAGATAAGAATATCTATTTACAAATTAATATCTATTCTGGAATCTCTTCATGTGCTTTCTTTTCTAGATGTTTATATATTTTTATTTGATAAATTATTAAATTTATCACAATAGCAATATAAATTAAAAATTCACAAAATTTATTCTAAACTTCATTAAATAAGTTTTATTTAAATAATTATTTTTTTATCTATTATTTATTTATTAAATTTTATTATCTTATTTTTAATACAAATCTTATTTTTATTTTTAATGTTTGAAATTCAATAAAAACTACTTCACTAAGTCATATCCAGACTTTACTAACAGTGGATGTTCTAAAAACAATAATAGGTTCAAAAGAAAAAAAAACGCCATTTTTATTTTTATTATAGTCATTTACTAATTGAAAAATGAATGAACTAGTTTTTTGAATAAAAATTTACTAATTTATTCGATATTATACATATATCAATAATTAATGCATGACTAATAAGTATAAAAAATTGAAATTCGCTCTTTAAAGGTGTATGAATGATAAAAAAAATTAGTGTGTAGAAAAAATGTTTTATGTTTATTCTCGCAAATTGTACCTTTCACATTTAATATATATCCCAATCAAATTTTTCCTTTTTATAAACATCGAAAACGTTATAAAAATAGCGAAATTTTAGAAATGTTGCAATAAAAATATATAGCGATTTTTTTAATGTCAGTATATTTAAACAACATAAAAATATATTTTATTTACTAACAAAAAACATACTTTTTTTCGTATTGATTAGATTTTCTTAAAAGATTTTAGTAATTTAAAAACTAAGCATAAAATTAAAGAATGTCTTTAGTTTAATATAAGGCTTTCCTGATCTAATTCTTCCTAAATACATATTACTGTAGTAAACTAAGTTTACCATATGAAGGAATATCCGCTTTACAGTGAGAGATTAAGCAGATTTTTACACATCAAAGTCACCACCAGTCTTCCTATAAATAGTATACGACCAATAAATTTGCAACATCAAGTAACAGGTTAAGGAATTAGGAGAATATTGTTTAGGGTGCTCTTTGTATATGCAGTGACCAATATTAATAATAAGCAATAAGTTTAACCGCTTACCATTACTTTTCTATATATGTTCTTTTTGGCTAGTGTTACCATCTACTGGGAAAAAACGGTATAAATAAAAATTTTTAAAAAATTACCCTTTTAATGAATAAAATAAACAATGAAGCACAAAGAATAATAAAAGAATGGTTATTTAACGAAAATTAAAAATGTAAAAAACGCGAGAGAAACACTAGAAAATAAAACAACAACAACAATCACCTTCTTCGATGCGTTTGGAATAAATGCAGGAGCACTGAAGATTTTTGGAAAAAAACAATTTTTGAGAATACAAAAAATATAAAGAAATAAAAATTGTAGCAATTAAACTACGGTTTATGGTTTGGGTACACACTCGATCTGTATTTTATTAACGATTTCAAGGAATTCTTGGAATCATGTAAAGAAAAAATTAAATAAAAAGCTTTCTTAAGTATTTTAAGGGAGAATTGGCAAACAAAAAGGAAATAATATTGTTGTCAAAATTAATGAGTCAAAGTTGGAAAGAGCTGGTGTCGTCAAGGTCACCATGTATATGGTGTTTGAGTATTTGGTGCAGTAAAAAGAACCAACGAAAGAAAAATAATTCTTGATTCCTGTTGGTTTTAGAAATCGAGAGAATTTTATTCCTATTTAGAATAATATATTCATCGTGTGTCTATAAGTTTTTCAGTCTGTTAGAAAGTATATATTAATATTAACAAGATTATCAAAAAATACTTAGTCGTTAATCATAGCATCAGATTTATAAACACAGATATAAAAGTTCATACTAATACAATCGAAGGAAATTGGGGTGCAGTTACAATCAAACAACACCTATTAGATGTAGAAAAAAAAACAGTATAACATAATATTTGATTCGCTATATGATAAAACGTTCTTGCCAAAATAATGCTTTCGCTATTTTATGTATTTTTTTATTTTGTTTCTTTTTTTTTGTAAAATTTTTTTTTTTAAGATTTACAGAGAGAAAATTTTCAAGCAAAAATAGAAAAGTGTAATTTTTAACAATTTAACATTTATACAGTTTTTTGCCAGTAGATAATAACATGTTATTCATTTTTAAAATAACACCGATCGGAATCCTACGGTGTACAGCAATTACATAAAAAAAATTTGCTAATGGTTTAGAAAAATACGGAAATGAAATATTTTAAACAAACAGAATTTTTGAACATAGATAATATGTTAGATTTTATTTTTCTTTAGCGTTTGAAATTCAACGGAAGAATTTTTTTGTATTTTAAAAATTTATTATCATATATAGCAAGCAAATATTAATTCGTAATTTATAAAATTGGTTAATCCATTTATGTTTTTAAATTCTATTATTCAAAACTCAAGACACAAAATATCAACATATTTTAGCAGTTTTTATACGTCTTCATCGATATGATACATAAAAATTTTGTGTTTTTTGTTAAAAATATTTACATCCTTTCTCTGAACTGACAGAATTTGTGAAAAATCCTATAACCATAATTCGGCGTTCGTTAAAAAAAATATAACAAGACAAAATATGCCAATAAAATTATTAATAAAAAACATGGCATTTTTATAACATTAAAGTTAAAAATAATTTAAAAAAATGGTTATTTTTAAAAATTTTGGTAATACTATAAACTCAAAACCCAGAGAGTTATTCAGATAGATAATTACAATAAAAAAATAGTCATGTGCTTATATTATCATATAAAATGCTATAAATATTCATAATTTTATGTTATTTACTTTCATAGTGTCTAAGAAAATCGTTATTGTTATTGCTGTATCCAACGATCAGCACAGAGTCGTTTTAAATTTTGGAAATAAACCGGAAAAAGGGGGTATAGTTGCGAAAAGGAACCAACCAATCAAATCGCGACATATTCCTGCCACTATAAAAGACGTTGAGAATGTCCCCCCATGCAATTCTCAGGACAAGAAGACAGACGGCGACGCGACACTGGAAGACGATACAACCCCAGTTTTCCGCCACGACAATACAATACAATAAATTCAATGTCAAACAATTCGTCTTTATATTCCTTTTATTTAATTTCAAACCATTCACCCGCGGACTACCGCATTATCAATATTTCTTATGAATTTTTATAAGTTATAATGAAAATTTCTTTTTACGAAAAGCGTTTTTAATCGCATATAGATGATTTATTATTTGATTGAGAACATCATAAATAGATTTTCAAAAAAATGTTTTTAATTATCTAATGGTTAATTATAAAATCTGCAAATTCAAATTTTATATACACAAAATGTATAAGATCATAAAAACAATATAGGCATAATATTTTTGTATAATAAGAAAATATTATATGTTTTTATTGCAAAAATTTTATCAAATAACATTTTTCACGGATATCTTCTTATGCAGACCATTCCGAAAGTTTTATTTCCATTCTAAATTGGATGATGCATTGGTGACTTGGCATTATATTAACCATATTAGAAATGATTTAATTTGATAGGACAAAATAAATAGTAAGCATTTTGTACCAAAATATAACAGATAATGCATTGGATTGAGGATATAGTCTAGATATCCGTGGAAAACGTTAAAAATGCTTTTGTCGTCAAATTAGTTCTCAAGAAGAGATAAACAAGTGTTTGGGCTGTATGTTTATTTACCTTTGTTCTTATGAAAGTATTATTAAGATTATAATTAAAACCGTTATTGTTCATTTTTATCATTATTTTATTTTCTGAATACTGCTTTTATAAATGCCGCATACCTAATTTTATACATTTCCTTTTTTAATTGGTTATCTAGATTTCAGATAATTAGTTAGTCTAACATATATAAAAATTTCAAAAACTAATTTATCTCCAACTATTGAAAACTTAAACTGTTTGATGAACAAAAAAAACTAATTCTTTTTGTTGCTAATGCAACAATATAATCGGCCGTAATTTGTTTATTAAAATCATTGAAAAATCGAATATAAGTTTTTATCTTTTTGAATACAGATTCTGTTGAAATAGATGTTTGAGCCGCTAAAATTATATACTTACAAAATTTTATTTTTTGATATTTGTATATGTTATATATTTCAAGAATAAATTGTATAACATTTTGTTTTTTTTTCATTATATATTTGATGTGAAAGGCATTCATTCTAACAAAATCATTTTTACCAATTAATAAAGCGATTTTTTGATTGGTGCAGAAAAAATATGAATTAAACATTAAAATTTTCGCAAAAAATTACATACTAAAAAGACATAAATATTTGTAAAATTCGTTTTTATTCTTTATTGTAATATAATCACAGTTTATCCGCAGTGATTGTTCGAATGTAATGAAATTTCAACCAGTATCATATATAAAAAAATTCTGATGTAAGTTACATGTATGATGATAGCCGTTTTTATTTATTCGAGAAATGTAGTAAAAGAGAAAAATTCTATAATGAATCTTTGTGTTTTTTTAAAAATACAATATTTTACTGCTGGAACACCAAATTTTTTGATCATTCCTTCAATCAATATTTCTAATTACAACTGTAAGTGTTACTGTTTGATATAGGTTGTTTATTTAAAATATTAAAAATTCAAAGTCAAGTATAAATATAAAGAAATATATTGTAAGATCTTAATATTATAACAATATGACCTGAAATTATATACAAAAAGACAATACTAATATATTAAAAACGTTACATATAAAATAGGAACATAAATATAAATTCCAAATTTTCGTATTCTTTATTATAAAAATCATATACCTTGAGACAATTAAAACATTGGCATAGTATTCACATATTAAAATAAAAAATAGATATAAATATCGATCAAAAGAGGTTTTATTTAATAATTTATCGAATCGTAAAATAAACATTCGTATTTTTTGATAAATTAAAAAATAAAAATTTTTTATATGTGTGTTATCCATCTGATTTATATTTGTTTATTGACTATAATTCAATGATAGAATTTGTTTTTTTTTCTTAAATTATGTGCATAGTTTGAGATTAAAATTATTAATGTTCATATAAGCGAAAGTATTATTGTTTTTCATTGTTTTTATGCTGCTATTTAGATACTTTAATAGTTTTAGGATAATTTTTTTCTCTATTTTTCTATTTTTGTCAATTTAATCAAATTGTGTCAAATCAGCTCAAAATTTAGTTATGTTTATTCAAAATTTCAATTTTAAACAATTGCTGAAAAGTTATAATTTATAAAATTTTTTTTATATATGCTAAAATACAATACTTTATTATAAATTTTACGTTTTTTGATTCAAAAAGGGCATAGTATGATATTTTCATATATTTTAATAACCATTTTAAGTTCTTAAGAAATCAGAATATATCTCAAAACATGAAAGGTAATTTTTTCTTATGAAGTGCTCTAATCATGATAGCCTTTTGAGCTATATATTTATATAATATTAGGCCATCAGAAATATTTGATAAACAAAAGATTTAGATAATAGCTAAAATACAATATTGAATGGATTTTTAATGTTGAGAAATTGTTTTCAGTCTTGCATTCCTTTACTAGAATGTACCTTTTTTGAAGAAAGTTTTTGAATAGTGAATGTCCTAATGAGGTACTAGTATGACTCAGGTTCTTGCACGAAATCTCGAATGGTTACGAATTAGCTATTACACGAAAAAAAGGAAGGTTTGTTATAGATGTTATTATTATTTATATTCTTATCAGATTTTTTTGTTTTTAATGTTCATTTTTACCAATATTTGCTGATCTTAAGAACAATTAAAATCAGAAAAATAGAGGAATTAACACAGAATTCGTTATGTTTCATTTTAGTACATTATTTAGAAGGCTTTAAAACAAATAAAAACAAAATTTAAAATTTTTTGTATTATTTATGTCTATTTTAAAATAACCATCGTAATCATTTGAAAAATTGCTCTTTTTGATATTAATCTGCATCGAAAATGTTTTTGCCCATATTATTATTTTGTATACTTTTATATGTAATAAAAACGTTTTAAAAAATTGTGTTTTAAAAATTATAATTTGATTTATGTTTTTGTATAAAAACACGCAATTCGACATAAATATGTAAAACAATAATGCTTCAGATTTTATTCAATATATATCTATCGATACTATAAAAATTTAAACATACAAACGAGAAATAACTTGTTCATTAACCCATATTTTTTAAAATTATCTAACTAGCACATAATTTTTTTTTCGTTCAATCGTTTTTTTAAAAAAAACCAATATTTATCATCTTAGTTGGTTAAAGCGTCGTAAAAAGATTATAAATGATTTTTTATTTGCAATTTTAGATCAAAAATCCTGTACAATATGTTCCAAAAATCACAATAAAACTTGATAGTATAACATTTTCAAATGAAATCTATAATTTAAGTGCAAAATTTTATTTATATAGTATATATTTTTTAGTTAGGGACAACTTATAAAGTTCTTTATGCTTACTTTTAATTTTTAAATAATGAATGACTTAATTGTACATATGCATCAAAAAATATCTATATTGAAAATTTTTAAAAAAGCAAATACAATATATAATATTGAGGTTAACACATGCATACAATTGTTATTTTTGTAATTGTTTTTTTAATTTGATAACATTAAAAAATCACCAAAAAAAATTTATCGGATTCCCCATCCGACATAATATCTATTTAAAACAAAAAATCAGTAATAATCGTTTAAACTATCTTTAGATCGTAGAAATAGAAAGTTTTTAAGGTTTTATAGAGTGAAATTTTTATATATGATTGTTGGTTAATATCCTATAAAATTATACCTTTTATTGTTTTTAATATTTTTAATATTTTTTAGATTTTATATATATTATTTTTACATTAATAAAAAGAAAAATATGTCGAGAATGTTTATCTCGTCAAATGTTTTATACGATATAATGTAAAAAATTATAATTGGTTACTTTTATCAATGATGAATCTAATAATATTATATAAAAAAAATTGAAATAAATTTCTCATAGAAGGATTTCAAGATAAAAGTTTGTTGGTTTTTGATATTAAAGAATCCTTGATGAGATAGAACCTTTATAAAGATGATCTAAGATTTTTAAAGTATATATAAAAAAAGTTTTATAAAGATTTTTTAAAAACTATGCATAAAAAATTAATATTGACATTTTCTAATTTTTCTAATCGCATTTCATCCAAAAATTCTAAAAACAAATAAAATTTATGTTTCATAAAAAGACATTACTAATATAAAATATTTATAAAGGGAATAAGTTAAATATTAATTAATTAAAATACTCTTTACCACAAGACTTTTAACTGGTTTCTATATTTTATTCCATTGGTAAACAATTTACTTGATATATATATATGTAAAAAAACAACACAATATAGTATTTTTATATATGATTTTGATGTACTATTTATTTATTCATTAATATCTAACTAACAAAAAAAATAATGGCAAACACGTCATATTTATGGCATTTATCCGGTTTAATATTAATAAAAAAAACAATTTTTGTTCTATGAACGGGAAGTTACCATATATTATAAAAAAAAATTAAATTTATAGCACGGTACTTTTTGCGATCTTGATATAATACAACTATTTTAATTAAATTTGTGAAAATTTTTACATAAAAAATTTATAATTTTTACTTGTTTGATTAAAATCAATTGTTTCAATTTTTGATTGCTTTAAAATTTTAAATACATAATAAAAATACTTGTCAATAAGTCAATTAAATAAATTCAACAACAATATATCATTTTTTGTAATAATAATATTATTTTTTTGCAAAGTAAAGCTAAAAAATGATGCAAAAGCAACTTTAATATATCATAAATGCATTTTACTCTTTGCAATGCAAATTTTTTTCACCATTTATTGTTTTCTTGCACAATTCTGAAAACAAAACTAAATGGAAGTGGTTGAAATTTTTGAAAATTTGTATGTTTGCTTTTGCTGTTTTGTTGCGTGTTCGCGTGTAATTATTATAGTTATTTAAAAGACAATATTAAACATAAGATTTATATTATTTAGATACCTTAGATTACCATCATAAATTTTATTAACTGAGTATATCAAATTGAACAATTGTTAATTAAAGGTAAATAAAACTTGGAGCAATTTTATTTTTTAACAGCATTAGTTTATCATTTTAAAATTTTCTAGTTCTTTGAATAAATCAATCAAATAGAATAAAAAATTTTTTTAAGTAATAGAAAAAATTAATTTTTACAATAAAAATCGCATATAACATTTTATGAATTTTTTTTATTAAAATTAACTGCGCCAATCAAGAAAAATGCATGATGCAAGAGCCTGTATAGCATGAAACCTAATATCAGGGTTATCTGAATTTTTAGCCAAATCAAATAAATCACTTTTAATATCATATTCCGCTATTAAATGTGATATGTTAGGAGACATTTTTGTAAACATGTACAAGTCATTAGAAGCTATGCAGATATATTGAGGGTTCTTCGAATTTAAATATTTTTTAATTGCTTTTAAAATTTCTTCTTTGTTCTCTAGCAATTTTGCGGAATTCGCCTCCCAGAATTGCTCGCTGTAGTGATATGGCGATTCTTCCAAGCATCCGCTAAACATTTCGTTAAGATAAGTATCTATGCATGTACTTTTTTTCAAAAAAGCGTCAAGTTTTTCTTTAATATACTGGCGGTTGTTTTCCATGTCCTCGTCATTCAAAGGCTCGCTGCATAAATTCAGCAGTTTGTGTGATGTGCAAACGCTGAAAGTAACGTCTTTTTCCAAGCAATGTCTTATTATAGAAAGGCTCAATCTTGTCAGTTTCTCGCGTTGCTTTTCTTTCAAAATGCGAATTACGTGCGAAACAATTTTTTTTTCTAGCATAATATTCAAACAAAAGGCATTAAAAGATAGAATCCACACAATTTTCAGTGCGAAATACTGCGTCTCGCATATTGTTAAAAAGTCTTTTAAAATTTTGAGCCAATTTTCGTCTTTTACAAAATCAATTTTAACAACATTTCTGTCAAATAATTCACCATTTTCGATTCTCAGAGATTTTTTCCTATTCGGCAAAATATCCGCAACAAAGCTCAGTAATTGGTTGACCTCGTCGTAATTGTGTGGTGTTTGCAGTTTTGACTTCAACCAATCAACAAATCTTTGGCTGGGAATGATGTCGGAATACAAGCTTGCAAGAATTTGGCATGTTTTTAGATGAATATAAGCATCTGTGTGGTCCAATAAGTTAAGCAAAGAATCTTCAAAGCGCAGGTCTAAGTTTTTTTTGTAAAGAACCCAGCGTATCACGCAAGGCGTTTGCGATTTGAGCAAATTTGAAATTGAGTGTTCGATGTTTGGGCATTTTCTTGAAAGCTCGTCTTGCTGAAATGACTCGTTTAAAACTTCAAAGTCTTTTGTTTTTTTGTATGTCGATTCGAGTTCGTCAAGTAGCATCCCTGTTTAAATTTTTTCTTTGTCCTTTTTGTTTTTCCGATTTTTAATAAAAAAAAATTTTGAAACATCAGAGAAAAACAAAAATTTGAGATGTTGTATAAAAAAAATATATGCTCTTTTATTGGTAATTCAAACTTTTGGATGGTAAATTAGCGTTCAAACACTGTTTAAAAACATAATATTTTCAGAGTTTTGTAAAAAAATTTAAAAGCAAATTTTAACATTTTGTAGAAAGCAATATATAAACTTTATTAAAAAGTTTAATCGAATTTAAACATAAAAAATAGAATACAACTCTCATTATTAACAAGATTTTAGCATATTATACTGTATAATTTGCGTCTAGCAAGTTAGCGCAACAAAAAATTTTAAATGTGCTTTGGTTCAGTATTAAACATCAAATATTTATGTAATAATAATAGTGAAATTTAAAATCACGACTTTTCTCAATATTTAGAAATAAAAAAAACCAAAACAAAATATTTTGATTTAAAAATATATTTTTATGTTGATAGAATTATCATATTTCTAATTAGTAGATAGAATTGACTGTCAAACTTACTGATATTATCTATGAAAACTATGTTTTAAGATTTTTTTTTGTCTAAAAGTAAAATTTTTTTTAATTCTTTTGTTTATTTTTATAAAATCTCGAATAATAAACATAAAAGGCATTACTGATTGTTGAATATTAAAAGGTTTACGGTTTCAGTTTACCTATTTCATTGTTATTGTATATATTTAGGAAAACAAATATTTAGTTTTAGAAATTAGTCATTGATTTGTAAAAATTGAAAAAATAATATTCGACAAATTAATCTTCTCAAGTATTGTTTAAAATTTGAAATGAAAAAATTTTCATTGGTTGATGTAATATTTGCCAATATGGATTAGTTTTTTTAAAAAAATGTCATAAAATGATTTAAGATATTTTACTAAAAATTAAATGGTTTTTTAAATATTGATTTCGATGAATATTGAATGGTGATTTGTTTAAAAAACCAAGAAAAGATTATAAAAGGAAAATACTTTTAAATTAACATGCATAAAAAACAATCTTTAGTTTTATATTCGTTTTCTCACAATTCTAATCAAGCTTTATCCAACACTAATAAATTATGACCTTATATATTCGTGAAAAATCAGTTGAAAATTTAACCTGATTTCGGAAGTTTAGAAACTTATCAGAAATAACGTCAATTAACAATAAAAACATATCTCTAATATAAATATAAAAGTTATAATATTCTTTTGGGATAAATGCTACTATAAACACTGATTTATCTTTAATTCAATAAAATGTTACAATAAATTTGAAAACCCTAAATATTAAAAATTATGAATATTTAAAGCCACAATAATTGCAAATAAAATCATCTATAAAAGAAAGAATATGCATTTTACAAGTCATTTTCTTGATAAACACAAATAATTGAATTGATAAAGTTTTACATATTTAATATTAAAATATCATATGATTAATAATAGGAACTAGGCTGAGCCAAGTTTGCAATCATTCTAACAAATTCAGATGCAGTTGCAACACCAATAAAAATTACATTTTCAAAAAACAAGTTAAAAATGCGCAGTTTAGAATCATAAAATATATTACTATTCAATTTTATTGCGTTTTTTAGATTTTCAACAATTTTTAAAACAATTAATTTTCGACATTTAAATATTTTATTTAAATTTTTTTGGATAATAAAAAATTCAAGATAATTTGTTTTGGAAATATTTTATATTTTTTCAAGACTACTGAAAGTATTTAAATTGTTTAATTGCGTTGTTGATGATTCATACACAAAAGACGATATTTTACAACCCCTCAACATACAACAACAATAAATACTTTTTGCATAAAAAGTTTTTTACACAGCACATTTCAGAGAAAGATATGTGTAAAATGGTCTATTTTTTACATTTCGATCAATAATTGAAAAAAATTATGTGTCAACAATATACAACAAAATAATTGATAAATATCGATGAATATTTTTTTTATTAACACATATTCCTTTTATTATATTAAATTATTCAAATAATTTTTGTCAATTTTTTTCATACAAATGGTTGGAAATAGTGTTTTTTATTGAAAGCGTATTCTTATTTCCTATCTCCTTGTTTCTGAAAGATAATAAAAATGATGTTTTTGACATTTTGTGGTGAGATTTGTCCTATCTCTGATATTTGAATTTTGGATCAGATTGTGATTGGTCAAATTTAATCAAAAATAAGTTTAAAAGAAAATTTTGCAAATATGTTTTATCGTAAAAAATATCTTTTTAAATTTTATACTAATCAAAAAATAGTGAGAAATTAGGAGATCACGATTTAGAAAATATATTCAACCTAAATATTTTTGTTTCATTTGAAAAATTTTAATAAGTCATAATAAAAAATAGTAAATTAAAAAAACAGCAAAATTCACATTTTTAAAAACCTTAAAATTTGACAATAGTTCTGGCAATTATTTTAGTTTTTTACTACAATTTTAAAGTCTCAGTTTGGTATAAAATACCACATAAAACCTTCATTAAATATTCTAATAAAATAAATGGTTCTGCTTGGTATGTAAATCAGTAAATATTGTAAATAACAATATATAACATTTTTTTACAATATAATTTCTAACATACGATATTTCCTTATAGTGAACGTGATTATCAGAGAGATAAAAAAAATCACAAAAGGGCATTTAAATATAAAAGAAAAACAAAACAAAAAAAAGAGAAGAAATGTTTAATAGATTTAGCTGTAGTAATAGCAGTAGTAATATCAATAGTAACAATAACAACATTAATCATATTAGTGATAAAAATAGGATTTAAGGTGGTTATTTTAATGACTTCAAAAATAACAATTTAAATAAATATAATGTAAGGAATGTTTTAGCTTTCTTGAATTTAATTTTAAATGTGGTAATTTCCCAGTGTTATAGGACACCCAGGAATCCCAAAAAAACACAAATTTATAAAAAATGCCAATTAATGGTAGGAAACATGAAAATTAAGCACATCAAATGTTTTTTGAAGAAAAAAATATGATGGTTTACAGTAACAGATAAAAAAAGTTTTCAAAACTAAATTTCATTTATTGAGACCATGTTATTTTAATTTTTTTCTCAAACATTTTCCTTTCTTTGTTTCTTTATGACCTTTATGTATTTTCATCTTGTATAGAAATTTGCTAAAATATAGCGATAACCCCAAAAACCATTGTTTTTAAGGTAGGTTTTTGTGTGTTTAAACATATAATTTCTTTTTGTCATAATCTCTTTGTTCTGTGTAGAGGAATGTTTAACTGACTATGTTTTAGACGATTCAAAGATGCTATCAGACCAAACTAATATAATATTTCGATTTTTAACGGCTTTTCAATTTTTGTTAAAATTTTGCAAAAATAGGTTTGTAGTTTTTCTAAAAATTATACTAATTAGCAGTAAAAAAATCTTATGACAATATACACCAACAAATAAATTGTGCAAAAAGAATTTAAGTATATATTGTAGCCATAGTTAAAAATTAATGCATGGATTGCATGTTTTTCAATTTTTTATGGGTGTACAGAATTTTTAAAATACACATATTATAGCTCAACTACAATAACAGAGTATTAATATAGCATGTTATATATTTTTTTTGAAAAATATGTGTTTTTTATACTTAAAAAATAAACTATTAGTATCTCAAAAGATATGAAAATATTAAAGTAAAGATTAATTATGCACAATTTGATGTATACATAATGTTTTGTATCATTAAAATATTGTTTTCGCTCATTTTAAGATTTATTTATAATTTTGATTGATTTACCAATTTGAGTTTTAATTAAGTAATAAAAGCTATTTAAAAACGTATTCAAAGGTCTCTAAACAGTTTTATAATGATGAAAATCTCTAGATGCTTTTATACCATATATATTTATAAAATTTTCTAATTTTTTATTTATATATTTTTTTAACTATCAAATTTATTACCAGTAAAACCTATCAAATATCAACAAAAATAGTCTGAAAATATAACGAAAATTGCGAATAATACCATTTTGATATTATTTAAATTTTAGAATAACTCGGTTTCTTTTTATAGGAATTAATAATTGAACCAAAAGAATGTTAAATTCAATAGTAGATATATAAAAGGATTTTTAAAAATTTTAACATTGCCATTTTTTAAGAAAATTTAAATATTTATAAACGAGTGAAATAACACATTTAATATTAAATATTTCTAAAAATAATTCTTATAAAACAAAATTTGCAAAAAGGTTTGGATTTCTTTTTTTTGGAATGTTTCTATACGAATTAAAGTTTTGTTCGTTTATTCAATTGGAATTCAAAAAAAAATCTTTATTTTTAGCAGCCTAAAAAAGATCAATTGTTTCGTATAAATTTTTACAAATTTAGGCATCCATTGTAATAAACTTTTCAATAAGCGGTCAGTTCAGTACATTTAACATTTTTGCAATACTTAGTATGCAGTAAAAATCCAAATATAATCGTAGATGTATTTTATTTTTTAAATTGTAATTTTACACGATTTATGGCTCTTTGTTTGACTATAAAGAATTTTCTAACGTTTAAATTATTATGAATTAAGGACGATAATATCCAAAATATGCCAAATAATAATATAAAAACAATCTCGAGTATACATTTGAACTTTTATAGGACAAAAAACCATTAAGAATGTACAAAAAACATTTGAATTGAAGCAAAACTTTCTAATTTTTAATACATGCAATTAAATAAAATTCATTGCTAATAAAATAATAAAAGAAGAATTTTAATATAATTTCAAACATCCGTTTTAAAAAAAATTTATATAACAACCAAAAACACTTTTTATATGAGCATTATAAAAAAATATATCGATTTTTAATTTTTAAAAAAAAAACTTTTAACAAAATTAGTAACCATTAACTATCTTAAGCTCAATTTCATTTTTATATTATAAAATTTTTTATGAAAATGCTTCAATTTTATTTATCTTTATATTCTTTTATTTTTACATGTAAATCCATTTTTTAAATTTTGATATGACAGTTCGATTATTTGGGGAAAGGCATTGACTGATTATTTTTAAAAATAATATTTATAACGCCCTATCAAATATCCCACTGTTATTTAATAGGAAAATTTAGGTGCTCTACAATATTTTTGATTATTCTGGCTCAGCAAAAAAGTTAAATGCAAGTATAGTAAATAGACGTTTGATGAGATTTTTGGTTTAAAATCTTATAGTACGTTGCATTTGTATTTCTATGAAAATAACTACGATCATCAACTTGATATTTCCTTTTTAGCGCCATTATTGTTCTGCAATAAAGGCCAAAATTCTATAATGATTTTTATTTTCAAAGAATGGGATTTTTGTTTTTTGTTTTTATTTATTTATTTTTTTTCTATTATTATTTTTAATACACCATTAAATAAACCTTTACAATTAGAAAATTAAAATTTTTTATTAACATTAGACTATTTTATATCTTTTTATACTATTCTTTTTAAATGCTTTTTTTTGTTTCATTTTATTTGATTTTATCTTATCTTTTAAAAAACATTTTTAAAAAGAATTGTAATTATATTAATATCTGTTATATTCTTAAATAAAATTGTTTTGCGAAATGCGTTTTTTATTAACATATTGCAGCAGCATGTGATTGCTTCACAATTCAAGAAAAAGGGGACAAAAAATGTGGAATTAAAACAACCAATCAGATTTCGCCAAATAAAACTATACCACAAATTATACTTATTATAAATAGTAAAAATGTTAAAGACCCCAGAGATCATTCAAATGGACAAAGAATTTAAGAACAGTGGCGTTAACGATTCGAACAAATCCAAGGAAAGGAGTTACTCAAGAAATCTTTATAATAAATATTCAAACCACCAATTAATTCGTTTTTCTCTTACTTTTTCAATATTTTCGTCAGCCCATCTTCATATATTAATAATGCTGGCAATATATCTAAAGATTACTATAATTTTTTGTTATTCTAAAAACTAGTAATTATTTTGAATTTTAGATCTAATAAATAGGTGAAGATTTATTTCTAAATTGTAAAAGGCTGTCTATTTTCTTTAGATATAAGTCAAGAAGAAAATAAAAACAACTATTAAGATACTTGGGGCAGGAAAACACTTTCCTTCTATTCTGCGCTTCTTTAAAGTAGTTTACTACACCGAATTTCATGTAATAGTGTTTGATAGCTTTTTGGGTTAATATTCTTATTTCAACAAAAGATTTTATTATATTTTGTTATAAATTTTTTATTTTAAACAGCAATATTATGAGATAAATAAAAATAAATTAATAAGTTTAATGCTTAAATTAATTATTTACTCTAGATTGTGAGGTTTTCTAGTAATAGTATGAAGTGTAGATTTTCTGGTTGTGTAAGAACTATTATAATCTTAAGTAAATACTTTTTTGCTGTAAATTATATTTTTTACAAATTCTTAATATCTAAAATGTTTTAAGTAAAAAAACATTCAATTTTTAAAAACAATAAAAAAGAGATATTTTATAGTAAATTGAATCTGTTGTTTTTATTCTGGATCTATTTTTTAAAAAAATGATTTCCGAATTTGATAGAAGATTAACTTTTTTCATTAACGGATGCTTTCAATTATAAATTCGCAGATACACAAAATTATCGAACTAATCAATACAAACATAGTTTTATGTGTTTTCTATTGTTCATTCTTACATTTCAAAATTTTAGAAAATAAATCAAAATTACAATAATATTTTTTCTTATTTTTATGCGTATAAGTTTATGTTAATATAAAATTTGTGTTGATGTAAAAAAATGTGGTTCGCATCGGTTAATTTAGCCGAGATGCAAACCCACTGGTTGGATCTTCAATAGTTCCATTTTGAGATTCAGCAGAAAAATTTTATGTGTAAAAATTTATTTATTTATTTTTTTTTAAAATAAAATCTGGTACTGAATTATAATTAAAAGAAAATTAAAAAAAACATTTGAAATATCTTATTGTATTTAGTATGTACCAGTTAATGAACATTAGATTACACTTAAACTTCTTACTAATTTAATATACATCAGATATCTTAATAACAAGTTGAAATATTTGCTGTTAAGATATTTAAATTTCAAGGAATCAAGTTGAGTATTTAGAAATAGTAGATGTTAAACTTCTGCATTTTAGGAAAAGCTTTTTAAAAAAAGAGATAGATATAAATAAACTAGCAGTTTTATTTTTTTTGTTAAGGTGATTATAGGTTGGGGTGTGCTTGCGCACAATCTGAAGATTTTTCTGAACAATTAAAAGACTTTTTGCAAGCCATTTCTATTTAATTCATTTATTTTTTTATAGCTTATGTAAAACAGAATGTTCTATATTTTAAAACAAACACATCAACTGTGTTTTACAACTATATAATAGCTTAAACATATAATAGCACTGTATCTATTTTTATGTTTAATAACAGAGACGTGATAACAGCAACGAAGCAAATTAATAATAAATAAAATCTGATTGTATTTTAGCAGATTATTGTGTACCAACAATTATATATTCCTTTCTTATATATGTATGAGGTGATATTTCGATTTTTTTAATTTCGTTTTTTAGATATTTCAATTGCATTGAACAGTTTTTAAATTTTGGAACATTACAGACATTTGTGCATAAGAAAAAGCAGATAGTTTTTATTAAAACTAATTTCATTTTGTAAGAAAACTTGTTTAATCTTTTAAAGTTTTTTGGTTTGTTCCCATGGAACTACAAAAAATAGAAGATAAAAGAAGTAACGGCTTTTTATGCGACTAAGTGTTATTAAGATCAACAATCTTTTTTTGAAACCTTTTAAATAGATCTAGCATATAAAAATACGTGGGATAAGTTATTATAATATCACAGGTGAAATAAAGGTCTCAAATTGACTCATCCGAAATTTATCAATTAAAACACAGTAGTTATTACATTTCAAAAATATAATCAGAATTTGTTGCTTACGAATACAGTGTTGAATGATTTGATATAATTGAAGATATTTTCTTGGCCTTCGTTTTTTTATTTTGTATTTAAATTAGTTTGTGTTTTTACACAGACAAAATTTTAATAAAAAAAAGAAATGGACATTAGACAAAGATTAGGTTTTACGCGATAACAAAGATTATAAAAAATATATCATAGTTATAAATGATTCTTATTTTTTAACAAAAGACATTATTCAACAAAATCCTAATCACAAAAAAGCTTTTCATTGCATGTTAAGCAGTTGCATTAGAGGAAAATTCCTACACGGGTATACAAAAAATGTCTAATTTTTTTAAAAATACTAAATTATTAACGATTAACACTTTTTTCATATTTTTTGTGAAATTATTGATTTTGTTAAATGTTTGTAAAAAATCTTTTTTTATTATCTGTAGTGTTATTATGATTTGCGAAACAAAATACAAAACATATATATTTTTTATGAATTTTTTTGTATGTCATATTGAATTATAGGAAATTTTGAAAATAATAGAAACATGAAAAAAAATTTATGCTGTTAATATTGATGCATCTATAATAAAAAAGCTTTAACTAAATAAGCCTTAAATTTATAAAAATTGATATCATTTTTTGAAAGAAATACCATAAATGTTTATATCGTTTTCATGAGAACTATCTAATAAAAATAGCATTTAATGCTACGATATTTTATTCCCATACTGCAAAAAAATTTTTAGAAGCATAATTTGATATATTAAATGATTTTAATTAGGAAGAGCAAGATAACGAGAAATATGATTCACTGCCTTATAAACATGATGAATTTCTTGTAAGTGTCATATAAAACCAAAAACTTAATCGTGTTAGTAAAATTCAATTTCAAAAAAACATTTCTCCCCAAAAACTATAAAAATTTACATTCAATAGGACTTATTCCTTTTGCACAATAATATGATATATGTATTGATTCTAAAAGATTTACAAAATCTCGGTTTTATGAATTTTGGATGGTTGGTATGTGCTGGTACATCATCCAAGAACTTTTTAAATAGTTAAAAGGATTTTGATAGAGATAATTTATTTATTCTTAAGCTTTTTATTACTTACATGAATTAAAATGTTTCATTGCAGTGAAACGTGCAACAAATGATCTTGTATAGCTTGAACATACTTGAAGCATGCAAGATTTCTTGTACATTTATAAATCTAACACAATAAAATTGACAATACAGAAATCACGTAAACAAATATAGACTTTACAAAAGAAAAATATATTATTTGCCAGCATTAATGTAATAATATGTTGTGGATTATTTTCTTTTCCCGCGCAAAAAACATAAAATATTTTAGACTAAGAATTTAAATGATAAAAATATAAACATAATATGATTAATTTTTATATATATAGTCAAAAAAATGAATATTTTTTAACAGAAAAAATTCTGTTTGTTCAAAAATACTAAGTTTCATTATGTCAACAAAAATTTCATTTGTAAGAAAAACCTCACATACTAATGATTTATTGATTTTTAGGTGAAGATATAGATTTAAATTTGCCAACATATAGAATATTTAAAAAAATAGAATTATTTTTTAAAAAAAAGTTTATGTCAAGATTTTCCATGTAATCTTTTCCCATTCAACTTGATTTAACATTTTTTTCTGTAAAATATTCTCTTTTTTTTCTAAAAAACCTTTATGCTAAAATACAAAAAATGGTATATTTTTTTCATATGATTATATGTATTTAATTACAACCAAACATGTGTTTTTTACTAAGAATGAATATTTTTAAAAACATATTGATCAATGCTAATTTTTTTTAGAAAAATACATTTTAAAAAAAATTATAGCATATGATAATAAGTAAAAGCGAAAAATATATTCTTACAAAAAACAAAAAGCAAAAAAATTAGCTTGTGAGGTCCTAAAAAGAAACAAAAAATATTTAGAGCTATACATATTTATTTGCTATTTCGCTGTTCACGAATACCTTAATTTATTTTGATCATTCCAATGAGAGTCTTGATGTTTTTTAACTTTATTATTTCATGATTATATATAAAAATAGAAAATTGCAAATCGATTTTTTGTAAATTAAAAAAAATTAATGGTTTTTAGTATATAAGAAGAGCCTAGCATGGTCATGTTTTTTAAAGTAAAAAAAGATTTAAAACTAATATACATTTTTTGTATAAATTATATTGTTTTAATTTTATTTAGATTATGTCTATATCTATGTTTGATAATAAAAAATTGACCAAACATTTATATAGATGTTATTTTCTTCGTTCTTAGCATATAATATATTTTTTTATACTTCTAGTTTTCTGTATAAAAAATTCCTTATAATTGGCTACTGAAGAATATCTCCGAGAAAATAAAGAATTTCAAAAGCATAATGTATTGGATCGAGAAGCCTTATAAAATAAGAAATAAAAAGACAGTGAATATTACAAATAAAAAAAAATATATAAAATATATCTAAAAAAAGACCAACTTTTACCTTATATCAGTCAAATTGCCTACAAGTTAAAAAGGCAACAACAATTGATCTTTCATTTATATTATGACCATTTGAAACGAATTCATCCATCTAAAATATAGAATTTCCGATTTTTATATATATGTAACCAATGATACTAAGGTTTAAATATACTATTTATTTTTGAACTAACGCAAAATACTTTCTTTTTTTGCTTAAATTCTTCTAATTTTGCACTACAAAACTATAAAAAATTAATGTGTTGTAATATAAAAAAATGTATCACAAAAAATCAATACATATTATAAAAATATTTACATATCTTTTTTTTTATAAGTTTACTCGTCATTACAATAGATTTAATATAACTGCTTAAGTATTTCGTTATATTTATTTGTTTAAGTAGAACGCGAAAATACCAAAAAACAAGTCAGCTAAATTATATTCAGCATCTAATGTAGATAAATTCATATTTTTTTTATTTTTTTTGTATACTTATATTGTTAGAAACAGAAAAAAAGATCGATCTTTAAAATTTATAAAATTAAAGAATTTTTTTAGTCAAAATTATTTTTATTGTATTACATTTAGGTTTTTTGTATTGTAAAAGACGTTTTGTTCTTTTTGTAGTTTAAATTTTTTCTAGTATAAAAAGAACAAAAATACACAATCAGATGTTTTTTTTTATATATTAGATACGTTTATTTATAAAAACAAAGAAAAAGGCGATCTTTAATGTATTTAAGTAATCTATGTGATTAAAAAGTATGCAAATTTGTATTTGTTTGTTATTTCTATTTACAAAAAACGGTTGAAATATGCGTGTTGAAACAATTAATTAAGTTTATTATTGCTTTGCAACATTACTTAAATGTCAATTGCTACCCTTTTTGATTTCATAACAATTGTATTGAGTACCCAAGATAAAATTACCTAAAACAAAAAAACAAGAGACTAAAATATTAAAAAAAATTGTTCGTGAACCACAGTTTCATGATAAAATCGCAACACCTATAAACTTTTTTGTCTATGTTTTTCAAATTGTTTTTTTACTGAGCAACTTTATGCGACTAATGGTAGTTAGCGGAATAAGTATATTTTAATTCTGTAAAAAATTCATAAATTAGAGTTTTGGTTCTTGAAAGTAAAAAAATTATGCGATTAACACAGCGCAAGTTTTATTGTTTAGAATATGTAAATTTCAGATAATACAAAATCTGTTTTGCTTCAGGCAATACACATATTAATATTAATGTAAAAAATTGAGAATTGGGCAAATTTTTGATTTTTTATATATTTTTTTGTGTTTTTTAGCCATTGAATAGGTAAATCGGGGGGTTTTATGGCGGTTTTTGTTGTTAAATGAATAGAACGTGATTAATCCAAATTTAATGACAAATTTATAGTCAATTTTATTTATAATAGAACTTTTATAGCGGACAATAAGTGT
Source organism: Edhazardia aedis USNM 41457 (assembly GCA_000230595.3). Classification (NCBI taxonomy): domain Eukaryota; kingdom Fungi; phylum Microsporidia; family Culicosporidae; genus Edhazardia; species Edhazardia aedis. Next base: position 571,161 of record AFBI03000017.1, on the reverse strand, counting down.
TGAATCTTTACAATCTATGTCGCAAAGCTTTTTTTGTCTTGATTAAAGATTTAAATGGAAGACCATTTTACTTGTTTTTTATAGTTGCAAGAACATGACGCATTTTGATAAATTATCTACTTTTCGCAACCACACCGCAATATTATCACTTTTTCTTGTGATTCAAGACGACTCATTGCTCATCTTTAGATACAGAAATAGTGAAATCTATAATTTTAATGTTATAAACACAGAGTGACCAGTGAAAGTAGTCTAAATATGTTTTATATAAAGAATTGGTATTGCAAACATTTTTAATTTTTATTGCTCTGTTAGATCTTTTAAATTCCTGCCACCAGGGAATATTTATGGGCATGTCTTTCTTATATTTTCCTTTTTTCTTCCTCTCCATAATTCTATTGTGACAAGTATGTATTTAAAGATTACAGATCGGGAAAATTGAGAGGTAAACTTAGGTGGTAATAGTTAGAGAAATTTTTTCCTCAGAATCTCATTGAATATATTTGACTACATTTTGTTTTGCTAAGATAAAAGCAAAAAAAATACATAATTAGGGGCAACATCAAATAATAAGTACAGATGAAATATTACAGTATTCGTTTAATTTCTGATACAACTAAAAAATAACAAATTAGAATTATTCTGATAATTATTATAACCATTGAGTCTAAATATATATGATTTATTTTATATTTACCATATGTATTAATACATCACCAAAGCGCACTTTTTTGCTTAATAATTCATCTGTAGTATGTATTTTCGATGCAATGAGACTTTTATTTATAAAAAAAACAGAAATATTAATTTATATTTAACAGATTATAAAATATTAATTCTACATCTGACTAAGTATTTCTGTCAAAATTTGGTAGGAAAATTATGTGTTTTTCATTGAATCTTTTGTAATTTTGGTGGTTTTAATGCTAAATCATTTAATCAAAACAACATTTTATATATATATATATTATTTTTGATATATTTTTCAGCATCAATGAAAAACAATGACATCGATAATTAATTCTATACAATTTATTTGTTTTTCTATATATGATTTATTTTATTTTACCAAATATTATTATAAGAAATAAAAATAATTTTTTTCAGAATATGTGTAATTCGAATTACGAACATTTGTTTTTAATCGAAAAAATTACCAAATTTAAGATTATAGTTTCTATGCATTTTATAACAACATTGAAATTAAAAAAATAAATCAATAATATAAAATTGTAATCTAAATTTAGTTATAATTATTATAGAAAGTTATAAAAATAAGATAAAAACTTTTGATATATTTTTTAAATTTTTAAAAACAGTTCTAATCTACTGCTATAGATCGAGAATTTAATGTCGATGAATGAAGCAATTTTTAAAAAATAAAACCACTATTTTGATTTGCTAATAGTAACTATCGATAATTTTTACTAATTTAAAAAGATTAGAAATCTCTAATCAGTTATTTTTAGAGCATATTTAATGCTATATTTTCAAGTCTTTAACAGAACAAAAGTTTGGAATCAACAAAGAGATATTTTGTTAGACTTTTTTATTCTTTCAATTTTTATTGCTTGTTTCTGAGTCTTCGACTATCCATTCCGTGAGAAATACTATTTTCATAGAATATTGCAATGAAATTTACGTTTTTGATGCTATACTTATTCCGAATATTTTTTCATTTCCAAAAATTTAGCGCACTTATTAGGTTGTCATCAATTTAATTTTTTTTCACTTTTTGATCAATTTTAGTTACTCAGATATATTATTTTTTTATTTTTAATTACATCTGAATATGCGGTAGCAATAATATTGCTGAAAAAAATATTTTATTGGAAATAAAATTGCACTCGGTATTTAATTAAATCAATAAATTGATTAGGAATGAATTTTTATAAATAGAAAAATGTTTTTTCATAAAATACATTTTCTTAAAAATGGGGCATTTTATTGGCGCGACAAGACATAAAATTGTAAATTTAAAGCTATGAGATTTCTTTCTGTATATCAAAAAGTCATTATAAAATAAGACTAACATTATTTGATTATAAAATATATGAATATTAATCAAATTACTGAATATTTTGATATAAAAATTTTCAATCCTTTTTTTGAACATTTAAACACATATTTTTGACAATATGATAATTTTAAATATTAATACAGCAAAAAAATAAAATTAATAATTAAATCAAAAAAATACAAAATAAGATAATCAGAGGAAAAATTTATATCTGCTTGATGCAATAAGCTCTTAACTTTTCTTTGCTAAAATTAGAAACATTTTAGAGTTATTATTCATCATAAAATATGCACCATTATAATCTGTTAGCCAAAACAAAAATTTAAATGTGAAAATATATCTAAAGATTTCAAATATAGCATTTATGTTTTTCACAATATATTATGCAATAATATGTAATTTAGTATACTAAGGCATGTGAAAGCGGCATGTCTTTAACTAATTTGCAACAAAAAGAATTAAGAGAACAGCATTTACAAGATAATTTCCTTTTTTGCCGATTAAAAATATTTATTTCAAGAAATTAAATGCAAAGCTTAACAAGCATTCCCATATAAATCATTCTAAGCAAAAAATATCATCATGTGTTTATACATAATTAAATTTATATATGTATTGACTAAAACTATAAATTGAATTTCTTCAAAAAAAAACACACAAAAAAGTAAATTTCAAAAAGTTTTACATCTCAATCTATCAAAATTAATTATTTTAAATTATTATAAAAGTTGGTGATGTTGACTCACCTGGAAATATGTCCCTCAAAAATAATTGGATATTTCATATCTCGAAACTATTGAAATTGTTATTTTTGAGTTTTTTAGTGTTTTTTTTTGCCTTATTGGTGTTTTTTTGATTTTGATCAAAATTTCTAATCAGATTTGACTTGATAAATTAATATTGGTTTCCAAAATCATTATATTTGGTGATTTTACTGTTGTTATTTTTTGTGATATTTTTTGATTAAGATTTGATTGGTTTTTTATGATCTGGAAAAAGCTAATATAGCTTCAAAAATTAATATCTACCGAGTTTTACAATGTATTTTCCTATTTCAAAGATTACTTCTAAATTAGGAAGTCGGGTAAGCTGAGAGGCAGACCCCGATAATCCAACCGTTAATTCCATATACGTTATTGATAGAACTTAAATTAAATTATAAAAAACAAATAAAAATAAACAATTCTTATCGTCATATAATGGAATTATAAAAAAAATTTTGAATTGACAAATTAATTGTCTCGATTTAATCTTGCTATCTCAACAGCTGGATTAAAAATACAGCCAAATGATTCTTTCTTTGCTCTAATGAAAACAAAAAATTTTGTGATTTCACCTGCTATTCTGATTTTTTCTGATAATTCAGCAGAATTGAACTTCTCAATAAATATATTAGTAGCACATTTTACACCATCATCAAGAAAAACAATAGAATCATTGTAAAGTTCTTTGAAATCTTCCGATAATATCACTTTTTTAATGTTTCATTCTGTTTTTCAATATATTGATGAATTTTGTTATCTAGTTTAAATTGATATTCACAAGCCAACGATAGAGATCTTATCTTGATAAGTTTATCTGTCAAAACTTCTACATTGACATCATCAAAAAATTTGCAGTAAAATGTGTCAATGCAACTGTAAAAAAACTCATAAACGCTTGGCAATTCAACGCCATTCAAATACGCCGAACAGGATTCGTAAAATAAATCAACGTCGGATGCTTTTTTTACTTTCATTTTTTCTGAAATAATAAAATCACAACACAGTTTAGAAAGTTCATCTTCTTGTTTTATCGGATCGAAATCGAAATCTTTCATGAAATAAATTATTTTTACGAGTTCATTTTTTTCAAAACTAGTTTTTGTGAAAATTGTAAAAAATTTATATAATTTTTCGTTTAAAATTTTTTCGACATATAAAAAACCGACAGCAGGCCAAAATCTCAGCTGTTGGCTAATATTTTGCCTCTTGGCGTTAAAAACAGTCAAAAATTCATCTGACTGATTAAGCATTTCGTGAACATAGAACGCGACCATAATTTGAGGCAAATTAAGTTCTTTGCGGTGAACACTTCTATTCTGAATTAATTTTTCGCCAAATTCAGTATATTTAGACATGATGTAACTGATCCATTCATTCATTTCATTTTTGGCACAAATCAAAATTTCTGATTTTTTGCTATTTAATAAGGCTTTTAAGACGTTATAAAATGAATATTTTTTAAACCTTTTGATCAATGTAAATGCTTCATTTAGATTTTTTACGCAAAAAAAATAATCTACAAGTTTCTGTGGCTTAGAGTCTATGCTTTTTAAAATTTGCAAAATATTTCGACATTCATTTTCCACCTCTCGTGTTTTATTCAATAATTCGGAAATGTTTTGTTCTTCTTCAAGCTTTTTGTTTGCATTTAATACATAATTTGTAAGTTTCAAAGTAATCTCGTTAATATCTATGTTCTTCAAATTCAAACGAGATAATTGACCACATTTTTCGATTATTTCGGCTTTGTTATTTAGAATATATTCTTGTAAGTCACTTTCTGACCTTTTTATTTCAAATTCCAAGGATTTTAGCAATTCATCGCAATTATCCATGGAAAGTGCTTCCTTAATTTTCTCTGTGTCGACATCCATGATGGACCCAATAAAAATATTTTTATAAAAGTGTTAAACTACACCATAATGCTAAGGAAAATATGTATGAGTTATGTTGAGAGCATTAAATAAACAAAAAAACATTTTTTCTAATAAAATAAACACGTGAAAAGAGATTTGAAAAAGATAACTAAACTTGAACCATATAAATGCATTATTTCTAAGCAAAAAAGGATATCAGATTAAAAATAAATATACTAAAAATACTATAAAAAGACAATTCATACTTTATTCTCAATATATTTATTCGGAGAAAATAGGTTTTGATGATTTATTTATATTTTTATTTACATTCTATAAATACATACTTGCCTTAATATCAATTTATTTATAAAATAATAATTTATTCGATCAATAAAATTATTAAATTCTTTAACAATAAAATTTTATTCATTAAATACAGTAACCATCTTTAAAAAAATAATTGATTACTTAAAAACATCCTCATTGAAATTAATTAAATATTTTTATCAACGTAATATTATTAAATACTCAATTATTTCCAATTATCACATTTTAGTCTAATTCAATAATTTGTTATTAAATTATTTCCTCAATCAAATAAAACTAATTTGATACTTTTAAAGAATAATATTGACCAGATAATTTATGGTATTTCAATTAATAGAACTACCTACATTTTTAAAATTTTTGTTTTTAGTATGTCCAAAAATAAATTATTATGCTTGATAAAAACAGTGAACACTACTCTAATAAATTTATAACATAGTCTAAGCAATTAAAGAATATTTTTTATCTCAAATCAATTGAATTATTGTTTAATGATGCAATTATGATAAAAACTTTTGGCAAATTTTTTTTGCAAAAAATATATTTCATTGATTAATAATAGAAGTCCAAGCTGGTTTTTATATTTTTTTCTACAAAACAAAATATTTCTTAAATTACTGATTACTCACAATAAAAAAACTACTTTTTTTCATTCAAGAGTTGATTTATTCTTTTTTTAATCTTTGTATTGTTGGACGAACTTGTGCCAATTTCAAAAACAAAATGAAGTAATTAATTTTTTCTAGTTGATAATTTTGTATCTTAAATATTTCTTTTAAATATTTTTGATTTAGTATTGGTTTTAAAAACAATTGTAGAGCAGTTTAATTTATTTGCTTTGTTATAATAAAATTTTTCATTTTGGACGAAAGACATTATAAGAAAAATAAAAAATATCGAAGGATTGTTTAAAGAACATTAATTAGCACATAATGTTTTTTGTTTGTTGAGGTAATAGCGGCACTATTCGAAATGCTTATTTTCGTGGTCTGGTAAATCACTCTTCTTTTTTTTATGAATAGCTCTTCTTTTACATTTTTCACACCATTAAAAAAAGAAGAGAATTCGTACTTTAGATGAAAAATCCCTAATTCACATTTAAAGGGGTTTATTTTAGAATGAATAAAAATGTCTTTTAAAAAGTATAAATTCTGAGGCTTATTTATTTATATGTCATTGATATTAGAATTAAAAAACCAGATTTCGTACATGGTGTCCATTTATTAAAGGATTTCTTTTCATTGTGAAGTTCCAAGAATGAAAATGAAAATATCAAACTAAGTTATATCCTACCCTTTTGTATTAAAAATTTAAATATTAGCTTTGAATCTAATCAACAAATAGATAGTTGGACAAAATTTTTTATAGATCGCTAAAATGATATTGAATATTTTTGCTTTTGAAATTTTTATAATTATTTATTATTATGTTTTTGTGAGTTTTTCAATCGATGTTAAGACGTTTTTCAACGCAAATTTTTTTTTCGTTCTATAAATTTTATAATAGAATAATTTTAATTTTTTAGGCGGTCTAGATATCGATGAAAGTAATCTTAGGGCTTTTAATGAATACATTGGTTGGTGTAATCACATACTTATTGTTTTTCAATAGAGGAAATGCTTAAAAATTAGGTATTACAATTTTTTTTTATTGTCCTTTCTATTTTGATAGGTCTAATTATCCATTAAAGGTATTTATCTCGACAAAAACGAAAATTAAAATTTTTTTATATTTTTATGCCATTTAAATTTAAATTATAATATTATAGAGTTATGTCATCTAAGATATTTGATTTCATCAAAAATTTTTACAATTTATTTGTATCGTATCAAAAATTTCCATAGGTGTGTTTTTTTATTAAAATTAATATAGATAATTAATTTAAATCATGCATCCATTAACTAAAATGTAAAATTTTCTGACATAATTTTATGATTTATCAATTAAAATAAATAATAATCAGAATATGGCAATTCATTGATAGGAAAAGAATATTTTAAATGTATTTAATATATTTAAACGTCTATTTAAACAAATTTATCAGAATTACTATTATATTTATGTTTTTCATTGTTTAATTTCAAAGAAAAAACATCTAAGAATACTTGTAGCAGATTTAAACTTTTTAAATCTAAAAATTATAGCAATTCTTTTTATATCGATACAATTTATAAAAAAAATGTAGTTTTTATATTCATTCATAAAAAATTAAATAATAATATTCTAATTTATATGCTTATTTGATTATATTATGCACCTATGTAAATATATTATTTTAAAAATTAAAATAAAGTTATTAAGTGTTGAATATAAAAAATCCAATCAATTCTTAATAAAATATATTGATATTCTGTTACAAAATTAATTTTTAAGTACAAAAATTTATAGTGGGAATATTAGTTATAAAAATTGCTTTTTTTGAAAAATCGATGATTTATAAATACGTATAAAAATATTAAGTATTATAAATAATAAAAAAACGTTAAGAACTTTTATGTTTTTGAAATCAAAATTCAAATTCAAAAAAAATTCTTCATGTTATCCGAAAATTCAAATATACATTTTTTCAAATCTCATACTTAGATTTACTAAAAAAATAATCAAAAACTATCTTAATAATAAAAAAACAATGAATTTAATAAATATACTACAAAAAAATAATAAAAAAATATTTATCAAAGCACATATTTTTAGATATATTCTATAATGTAAAACAAAAAAAAATAAATTGACGCAAAAAAATAAAAACAAGATTTTTGCTTAAAAAACCAAATTTGCAACATACGTAGATCGTTGAAAAGATTAATTTTGTTAGAAATATTGAATTTAAAAGAAATTTGGATTTCATGTTTTAAAATACACATATAAATGTATTAGTAGTTGAGCAATTGGAAGAAAAAAATATAAAATCTGTATAAGTATTGAAATTTTTGCATTTCTTAGTAAGACGTCTTCTGTTTTGAAAGTATCTTGTTTTTAAAATACAATTCTTTAGTGTGTCTATTTTGTAAATAAATTCTGCAATTAAAGATAAAATTGATAGATAGTAAAAGGTAAAATTAACATTTCTTTATTTCATTTATACGTTTTTATTATTTATATTTTTTGTTTTCAACGTTAATTATATTTCTTAATTCAGTTTAGGTATCAATATTGTTTTTAAATTTAAATAAGAAAAATAAAACCAAAAAGAAATTTTAAAAGTGATAAATTCGATACAAGGTATGTTTTTGGCATTTATCTCGTACATTAAAACAATTTTTCAGAAAAATTCTAAGTATTTCTACTAAATATTATAAATAGACCATTATTCATCAGTGCTATTGCATAAAAGTATGTTTTTTAGAAATAAAAAAAATCTAAAAAATTTGCTTAAGGTTATTTTTGTGCTGTTTTTACATACAATATCATAACAAGAAATACTGTGATATAATAGAAAATTTCTATTATATATTCCTAGTTGTCATTTATTACATATAAATTTTCCAAAAAAAAACTTAGTGATAATATAAATTTATATATATATAAAAATATAAAAAATCAGCATTTCATAACTATATATGTCAATGTAGAATATACATTTTTTTTCAATAACTTTCTTATATATTAGTTTTATATTACACCGTTGATAAAAAAAGTTAATAAATATACTGTGAAGAGAATATAAAAAATCTGGTAAAAATGTATTAAGAAATGAAAAAACATAATATAAGCGATAATACTTTATATTTTCGTCTAATTCTGCGTATATTTATCATTATTTTTACTTGATTTGTGTAATACGTTTTACTATATGTAATTACATTTCAATAACGGAATATTAATCATGATAAGAGATGTTATTAATAAAAATGTTTTCACTGTTATCGTATCCGAAACAACAACACTAAATTTTATAGCACTTTTTATCCAGAAGTGATTCAGGTAAAATGTAATAAAGCTTTGTTCAAACAAATATTGTGTCCAAAACGTTCTTCTTTTAACAAAAAAATATTAAAATGTCTATTGATTCTGATAAAGCTGTTTCTAATACCAACCATATTGATTTAATATTAAGACACAATGATCATTAGAATAAAGGTTTTCTATTGTATCCACTGCAAATTATTTAACAAATAAGCGTTAAAAATATAACATTCTCATTACTGATGGTTATATGAAGTATTTTATAATGAAATTTATAATATAAATTATAGTCAATTAAGGAATAAGTGCCATAATAGAATTAAAAACTTTAATACATTGAATAAGAAATATTTTTAATTATATTAAGAGTAAAAATAAAATCCAAAGCATTTTTGATAAAGTATTTCGAAAACAATTACGTATTAAATCCACATAAAATGACATAAAAGATATAGATAGAGCAAAGCTTTGCGATACTTTTACCCTTATAAACTATGCAAAAATAGATAGCATTTCTTAAAAAATCTGATGAATGCTTTTTTATTTACTATTTATACGTTTTCGGCATCTATTAAAAATTTAGAAGATATTTCAAAAAATTCTTAAAATAGGAATTAGTTCTTTCTAAATTTTGAATTTGTTTAATTTAGATTTTAAAACTTTCATTTCATTTTTTTTGCACCAAAAATTATTGCTCTTTTAGTATTTAAACCTTTCCGCCTGCTTACAATTATTTTCTTCATATTTCTTAAAATAACAAAAATTATATCATCCATTGCTTTTTCATGAAATAAGTCATAGAAATTTTTACATTTTTACCATTGTAAAAAAACAGTTTTAGTATTTTTTACGGTCATAAATGGTGTATAAAAAACAAGTTTTTGCTTTTTTTGATTTGAATTTGGAACAATATTCGCAACGTAATTTAAAAATTTACTTAAGCGTACTCGACCTGCATTTTTTGCAGATAAAATAAATATAGAATATACAATAATAGGTTTTTTTGATAAATACGCATTTAATTTTATAAGTTAATGCTTCCTAAGTTACAAATTACTTGGTCCTCAATTTATTATAACTATTAATAACATCATTTGTTATAAATTCGATGTTGTGTTATCTCATTACTATTGTTATATGCGGCAAAAATTGTCTTTTTTTAAAATATTCTATTATTTGTTAGTTTTAAAAGTAAACAGAAAGAATTTTTCAACTGTAATAATAGATTTACAATTCTTGATACATGTTTTTTTGTCTAAAATGGTTATTTTACTATGTTTTTTACGATCCTTTCACGCATTGAAAATTACATAATGATAATATGAAAATATGATAAAAAAACCTGTTTTCAATATAATTAATGATATTTTTACTGTAAGTAAGAAACATAAATTATATAGACTTTTGGTAATATTTTTAAATGTCAGAACAAATTGATAATATTTTATATTTATGTTATCAACGGCTTCAAACCGCAAAAAAATTGATTTTATTCTATATCTCAGAAACAAACCTTAGGAATAAAAATCCAATAAATATATTTATTTATAAATATCAATAATAATTGTGTAACTCATAGAATCAAATTGTTCTGAATCTAATATGATTAACAATGGAATTGATATCTTAGTGTTCTTTAACTTCAAAATTACAATTAGATATTTATAAGTCTAGTATCTAATTTTTGAGCCTTTTACAAAAATACCTAAAAAAATTCATGAATTGCGATCTTTTTTTTAATTGTAACATTTTTGAAAAAATTAAATTTGAAAACTATATACATTATCTTAAAGATATTGGTAATAAGAGTATATAAAATGCAGAAAAAATGCAAATTGCAACAAATTACAATATTATTAAAGTTAAAAATGTATTATCAAAAAATAAAATTTTTTATTGTTTGCAAATTTTCATTTACAACGGCCCAACAATATATATTATCGAAAAAAACACTTTTAGTTATTATACAACCTGTTTAAAAATTAATGTTGTAATACAGATTTTTTTTGATCCAAAATTTTATCATGTATATTTAGCCAGGAAACTTTTCTGATTTTTTTATTTTACTTTGATTATGAAAATTGATATGTATTGAGCCCTTTATAATGTTTTTATGTTTTTAAATTCTGAAATTTTTTAAGAAACGTTAGAAATATGTAAATAAAACGAATTTACTTATTGATGAAATTAAATATTTAAATTTCAAAAATTTTTAAAAAAATTTGTTTAATGTATTTTTTCTGTTTTTAGACAAAAAATAACATGTTTCAATATTATTATGTGCAAACCACAATAATTCTATAATAAAAAACCTTATTATTCGTCCAAATTATGAAAAAAATATTGATTATTGCCTCATGGAGATAGAATCAATTTAAATAATTTTATTAAAAGCAATCTTTAACGTTTTTATCCAAAAAGTAACATTTTTAAGACAAAATAGGTGTTTTATACGTCTTTTAAAAGGAAGAATTTAAAGGTAAATGAAATATATAACATCATATATATAAAAGTCAAATATAATAAAACACATCACCTGATCTAAAAATATACAACATCTAAAAATACACGGGTTGTGTAAAGATTAATCAATCTGAAACGATCGTTTGCCCGATTTTTGGCTGTCTTATTGAATAAACGTATTGGTGCTGAATTTTGGCATAATTGAAACTATTTTATACCACAAATTTGTCATTCACTAGAAGATAGAAGACGACAGCACCTTTCATTCTTAAAAAGAAATTCATGTATGAAATTCTAACGAAGCAGAATCAGTAAGTGATAAATATATAATTGCATGAAATAATTCTCATGTTTCTTGATTCTTTTTCTATAGGTAAGCCGCATTTTAAGAAAAACATTTATATGAACACCTACCTCAAGACTTTTATATTCGCGAGGTTTTATTTATCAGTTTATTGCATTATTCATAGATATTTGCACACAGAATTCACACATATCGTATTAATAATGTGATTCTTTTTCATATTACCAATAACATTGAGCATTTTATTTTGTAAATTAATTTAGACTACGTGAAATATCTAGCTAATTTTTTCGAAGTTTTAATATATTTATTTGTTTTAAAAATATAATAGAATATAAAATATTAACACAATTTGTTAGTCGAATAACATTTATAGAATATTTTACAAAAAAATAACACACATAGTGATTGCACAAAGATTTAAAGTCAATAGCGTTTTATTGAGATAAATTTTTATTTAACTAGCTAAAAAGTCTTATTTACTCAACATAAAATAAGAAAATGCATACAAATTGTGAAGAAAAAAAAACAAAATACAATAATGTAATTTAATCATTGTTTATGTTTTCTATATGTTTGAATATATAGTAAATCCATCCAAAATCTTGAGATATATCTATAGAGAATGTAATCTTAATATTAAATCATCTTAAATTCTATCTCGTTTCTAAATTTCATGATTTAGTAAAATTATTCAAATAGGGTTAACTTAACGGCCGGAATGAAATATCTAATTTGATTTTTAAGATATGCGTAAAATAATACGTTTTTAAGTTCTGATAAATAATGCATATATTTGGTTTTCTTTTTGGATTATTTTTTTTCTAAATAGAATAAAATTTAAAGATAAATATTTTTAACAGAAATTATAATTATTAATTATTTTTAATCTGTATCTACATGGAATTTTATGTTTAGTAAAGTGTGCAAATTAAACATTTACTTGAAATATAGAAACAAGAAAATGCATAAAAAAATAAATTATAGTATTAGAAGATACTGATAATATTATGTTGTTAATTTTTTAGTTTTTAGGTAATATTGAAGATCTAGAGTATACTTACAAAGGATAAAAAAATCAATGTATTTAGCCCAAGAAAAAACTATTGGTGCATAATATTTTCTATTGAATGCCTACTTGGGTTTGTTTAATTGTATTTGAAATATTTTTTTGCTGATCATGCTTTACTTTTAAAGTGAAAATTTGTAAAAATCTATAATTTTTTATATTTTGTTATTTTTTCTAAATTTTTACATATATCTTATGAATTTGAATTTTAAAAAATATTACATTAAGCATGGCTAATAATTATCCTCATATATCAGGTATTTTCTAATTAATGATAGTGTACATGAAATTTGTGATAAAAAAAAGTGTCTGAATAAAAATACAAAATTTTTAATATAATATATATTTTTATTGAAATTATGAATATTAATATCTTTAAAAAAATGAAATGATCACAATTTTTGAATGAGAGATATCAAGTAATGACAAATACTATAAAATTTTAATTATACCAGAAGATTACTTTCTAAATTTCCGCATATTAGTATTTCTTTATAATATTTTTTTCAAAATTGATTAAAATGACCAATCAAGCCTCAGATTTTTCTTTCTTCATTTTGGAGAGCGTTATCAGATCAATAAAAAAACAATGTTAGCCTAATCATTGAAAAACTGTGATATCAAAAATTAAAGAAAAAAAATATATTCTGTAAAATTAAAAAAAACAAATACAAACGATAACTATTTATGAGCATGTTTTTTTCTTTTTTTAAGCAGCGGAATTATTCTTTTTATTTTAATGCTCTTAATAGTCTTCGCAACATGCCAAATCTTAATCTTTATGCATGAAAATTTGAAAAAATATCATTTTTAATATGAAATACATATATATATTTAAAACAGATGAAAAATCTTATTAAGAAGATATTAAGCATTACAATTTCGAAGTGATCTAAGTGTTGATTTTCATAAATGTTTTTTTTTAAAACATTGTTTTAAGCCTTCTCTAGAATTATAATATATGATTTAATCTTCAAATTTTCAAGTTGAATTATCGCCTGATATGACAGTAAACTAAAAATAAAATTAATATACAGTACCTTCGCAACAATTTCACCAGATTTTTAAATAGTAGCTCTGTTAGAAAGAATGCGAAAGAAGCATTCAGTCAATCAAATGCAGTTTAAAACTACAAAAATATTGTTTCTGTATGATTTTTGGGAAACAACACCATTAATTTTGTCGCAAACAACTTCCTAAAAATGTTCTTTCAAACACAACAGGCAGAATAACAATCAAATAGAAATACCATGAGACTCAAAAAATACATCAGCATACATTATTTCAGTTTTGATGCAGTAATTAATAAATTATAGATCAATATATTTCATATCATTTACCTGTTCTAAAACTTTACGATAACAAAATACGATGCTATAATCAAAAAAAAAATTATAAGTTGTTTCAAATTATATGCTTAATTGTAAATTGGCGATGAAAGATTAATAAAAAAAATTGGTTATTTGCATGTTCATGCATACAAAAATTTTCATGTATCAATAAAGGATGAATCTATGTATATCATCTAATTTTAGATAACTAGATTTTCATAAAGTCTGAGTTTGAAGGTCGTTAGAACTTATGAAAACTAAATATCTAAATATATTAAATTTTTGGTTAAATTTTATCATAGGACATTTTTTATATAAACATTTCTATTCTTCAGTTATTTGTTATGGAATGAATAAAATACTTTTTTTTGTTTATTTAAAATTTATAAATTTTATTTATGTTGTTTTTTAAATATAATTAAATTAAAATAAAATAATATAATAAAGAAACATACTTTTGTCAATATAAATGATTTTCAATCGGCAAGTAAGAAAAATTCGCAAGGAATAGCATGAAAATTATAATCCTACTTTTGAAAGATTATTTATAAGTTTTAATATTTGTATATAATAATTTTCTAAAAAAGAATATCTAATTAATTTGAGAAAAAAATAAGAATTTAATGATATTTTACTTCCTATAATATTTTTACATATTAAATTGCTCTATAAATCTTTTTAAAAAATCTTAACACACTTTAAAAATCCAATATAATGAATAGAATTAAAATAATGTTTCGCTCTATTTATCTGTCAATAAACTAAAAAATATACGAATAAAAGAACAGAATAAACTAAGTATCGGTTTTTTATTTCTTTGTTTGTATTTTGTATATAACAAATTTCTTTTATCTTAATTCATATCGTTATTTGCACATACAATTTTATTCCAATAACGAAACTAAGGAACCTATAAAATTAGGAGTTTAACATATAATTTTTTGTGCAAAATTAAAATATGAAAATGAATGAAAAATTTTACTATTTTACAAGAAAAACGCATAGTCAAGTAATAAACAAGCAAAAAATACAAAGATGATATATTTTACAAAAAAAATTAATTGTTATAAAACATATTTAAATTATTGCAACATTTACAAAAAAAGCAAATAAAAACTTTTAAATAATGTTTCGCAATAAAAAAAGTAAAATCGCAACGTTTTTATTATCAAATTCAATGAAAATATTCTTTTTTTCGATATTTATAAAATTATAACAATTTTGTGTTATTAAAACTTAAACCCATATTTCTCATATATTCAATTTGATTTGATCCAACAATAATTAATTTTTTTTTAATTATGAAACCGTATCGCTAATATTTTTTGAATTTATATTGATTTTTATAGATTTCATGCACTTAATAAAGTATTTATAAGCATTTCTATGTTAATCAATCGCATGAGTTCGAAATTATTTGTGTAAAAAAGTAGTGCTTATATTTGTCAATGATCTAAGAAAAAGGTTTAAATGAACACTTTTTATTTACAATTGTGTTTAATAGTTTATCGCACGAGGTAATAGGTGATCAATTAATAAAAAAAGGCATTGTTTTATTAAACGACGTGAATTTTAGAGAAAACACCATTATAAAACATTCTTATACCCAAAAAATTGATTTAAAATTTAATATTATCGTTTTGTGCTTTCTTTACTGTTTTTTATATTAACAGCAGTTGAGGCCCATTTGTCACAAACAAAAAAAGTAAATAATTTATTTCAAAAAAAGCTTATTAATATCTTGTAAAAATATTGATAATTTTTTTTAATAAATTTTAAATTTAGCAGCAAAAAGAAAATTTCTTGCATATACCCGTTATCATTGAGATAGATTTTTAAATTGTGAAACTGAATATTCTTTAGAAGTGACTTCGTAAACAATATTGCATTGTCTCTCTGTTGTTCATTTGTTTGATAAATTGCGATCAATAATCAAGTTTGACTTTTTTTTATTATTATGTCATAGTGTAAATTGTATAAACTGATATTTTTTAAAAAAACAAGGAATTGTTGTTAATTTATTTGTTTTTTGAAAAATTGTGGAAGAACATACACATCTGCAGCTCAAGCGTTTTAAATGAAACACTTGTAAGGCTGAGATGTGTCACTTCGAAATACTGAGTACATTAACAATAGGTTATTTAGAACATTAGTTGGAAACAAAGTAGAGAAAGAACAAAATATAGAATATAAAAGATAAGAATAGAAGAAAGAAAAATAGCATTAAAAAATGGGAAAAGGTCAATCATATTATTTTAAACTACGAAATAGATTTCATATAGATGAATTATGAAGAGCTTCGAAATTCGAAGGCTTTTATAATTTAATTTTTTGAAAAAAATATCCTCCTTAAGTATTTTCCTTTGAATTTTACCCCAAAGAATAATAGATGATGATAGCATGAGAATAAAATAGCTACAAAAACAATGATAAACAAATAAATAATACGTATAAACTTAAGTTTTTCCCACAATCTACACAATTTACTTTCAGTATGATGATAAAATCCACTATACATATATATGAAAAAGTAGGTTTCTTAAATAAATAAAATATTTTTTTTCATTTCTACAATATTTTTTAAAATTTTTGAATATTACTCTATAAGAAATGTTTAAACAAATTTGTCCTTAAATTCTTCAATGAGATACTCCTGAAGATTCGCTGTATCAGGAATATGATCACAAAAATAGATGCTTTTATAATTTTAACATTAATTTTGAAACTGAATACTATTTATATCGAAAATTTCAAATGTTGCAAATAAGTTCAAAATCTAGTTAAACTATTTCAATATCAATTACTAAAAGTTTACAATAAAAGAAATCCTTTATTTTATTTTGTCACTAAAGATGGTACATACAACAAATTTATCTGAAATTCATTCTATTTTCATAACATAGTTCATCTGGTTTCTCTTTTTCCCTTTTCTTTATTTTTTCCATCGATCTTTGTTCATTATTGCTATTAGATTATATAAAAACAATCCTGATTATTTTAAAATCTAGAGCAATAATATGCCGACTATTTATAATACCAATATTAAATTTATTTTTTTGCGCTACAAGGTCAGCACATTAAGCAAATGAAATATAACAATCATCACTGAAGCATTAGCTCTATACAAATTATGAAATCATAAAAATTCGATACACTCCAATGATTAGTAAAATAGCTTGATTATAAATCATATAACGCTTAAAAAACAATCGATTTATGATATAAAGAAAAAAACATTCTATTCAAATAAACTAAAATTTTATTTAGTAAGTCTGTATTCTAGCTATAAAAAATATTTAAAATACTAACAAATTTGAATTTACCAAGAATACGACAACACTTATGTGTTTAATTTTTTGCAGAATGAAAGAAATTCAATAAGAGTTATTATTTTTATTCAAAATTATAAAAAATATCAATGTAAAGATATTAATCAATTAATCATTTTACAAGTATTAAAAATTAATATTACACCGAAATACTGACTAATTGAAAATTATTATGTTACTTTATAGCTTTTTGATCAAGTTTTTAAAAAAATTTAGTCTAGCATTTGTTTATAATTGAAAAAATTACACTTCACATTATATCGTTACAAAAATCATATAAGTATAGTATATATTGCGAACAAAAACAGAAAAAAGAACATAAAAAACATATATTTTATACACAAAATTTCGAATGTTATTTATTATGCAGAGGGAATATTGAAACTAAAAAGATTCTTTCTTTAATTTATTTGCGCAAATTTATCAACATCGTAGATTATTTCATAGTATATATCTAAATACACCGTGCTAGAGTAGCAACCTACTAAAAAGATTCTTCGAAAACGAAAAAAAGATAGATCATGAAATAACGAAAAAATAATTAGCAAAAAACGTATTCTTTCCAAGAGATTTGTAGTTGAGGAAACAAAAAGATTTTAAATAAAATAAAATATTGAATAAATCACTTCTTTTTAAATCTTCGAAATGATAAAATTATAGAAACTTTTTATGGTTGAGAATAAACACTCATTTGATCAGCCCACAAAAATAATGGATTATTAGTTTTATTACGGCATGAGCTAGAATTACTTGTATCGAGAGGTGTTGAAAAAGCATGCCCTTTACCTTTCATAACTATGAATGTTATTGTTGAATGGGAAATCGTAATTGAAATTTGAAAATGAAAATAAAAACAAAAATAAAGAATGTTTTTTGTGGATGATAAATTCAGATTAAACTCTTTTTATACCTTTTCTTAATTATTTACACCAATCGTCATTTATCAGATGACATCGCTATCAACTTCAAACCAATAGAAAATCAACAGGTAAAATTTATGTAACCAACTAAAATTCGTAAATATTTCGATAAAATTTTTGTTTTAACTATAAATTATAATTTTTATTATTTAAGATAAAAATTTTATTGTATTTTTTAAAATATTTGATGTGATTAAATTTTCGAATATCAATTAAAACATATTTTACTGCTCATTAAATATTTACAAATAAACATAAAATAATTAAATATGTAATTATATATCAAATAAAATGAGAAAAATTTAAAAATGCCTTATCACTTAACAAGAATGAATATTATTAAAATCGAAATTAGATCGACACATATTTATTTACAATCTTGTTTTATTTGGTTTGTAATATCATCACAATTTATATTTTCTAAATTTTTCTATATTTTTATTTGAGCAATTACTGAATTTTCGCAATAAAAATATTAATTATTTAATCTTCATTTTGTGAGAAATTTAATTAAATAATATTTTTTATTAGTTATTTTGAATAATTTAATTTGTTTAAATGAAAAAAAACTTGTAAATTTTATTGGTTTTTCTTTAATACAAATAATTTAATTTTTACGTTTTTTTATTGAAAATTTTTATTTTAATATACATCACTTTACCAAATTATACGCAGACTTAAGTCAAAGTAACTATTTTTAAATAATTACTTTGATAGAAGTTTTGGGTATTTTTTTGTGGAAGGTTGTAAATTGAACAAACGTATAGTAAATCTCTAGTAGAGAATGATGATGCGATTTTAATTCTTGTTTTATTGTTACTAGGTCGTATTTTCCACAATCAAAACAATTTAATTATTTTTGTATTTATGTTGGAAGAAGTAGGACCAAAAGATGTACGTAAGAAGTTTTTATATTACATAATTTTTTTATAAAAAAATTAATTTTGTTGTTACGATTTTTAAATGTACCAATAAACTCATCTAATCATTTATTGATTAACAAATTGAATATTTATACATCAACTAATAAAATATCATTGGTTTTAAACATCAGAAATCTGGATTTATACCAATAACGATGCATTTAAACAAACAAATAAATTTCGTGTGCAAAAAATTAATTAACAATTTACCATAAACTATTTATATTTCTTATTCAAACCAATAATGCTTAATAAAAATATCAACAATTTACCAAGTTTATTCTGTTTAAAAGACTTTTTTTTAAAAATGAGTTTTTTTGGTAGTTTTATTTATATATTAGCACATAAAAATACCATTAAATTGTGAAATTAGATAAAAATATATGTTGTTCGTTTCAATATAGTTACGTTTTTTTAGGGACTGAATTCTTCTTTAATATATGTCTCGGTATATTTTAGATAATCGCTTAAATTTCTTTAATTCTTTTTCGTCTTTTTTTCTCATTATTTAACTGTGAAAAAATTTTAAGTACAAAATATAGTGCAAAAAAATGACTTTTTTATTGTATTTTTTCAATTAAAGGCATTAAAAATCAACATACCCATCATAAAGCAAAATTATGCATTTTTTAAATATTATTATTCATAAAATATTATTTTCTGTAAATTTTTTATGAAAATTTGCAATTTTATTAAAATAAAAATAATATACAAAAACAACAGTTTTTTATGTAAAAGAAAACATCATTTATAAATATCTCAAAAAAATTGTAAATCGAAAAATTGATGTTTTTAGTAAATAAAATAATTTCCTTTTATTTCAAGAAAAATTAATTTATACATAATTCAGAATTTTCTTAATTTAATAATAAGGACCCTACTTAAAAAATACTAAATAAAAAGTCTAAATTCACAAAAAAACAAGTTAATTATTATCATTAAAAATTATTATTTTTTTAAAAAATCCTTTAAAGCAAACAATTTCTAAACATCTTTAATTCGCTGGTTTATGTGAAATAAGTATCTGTGGTATCCATCGGATATCCATTTGCTTGAAGGATACAATTCAATAATCGAATTGCATTTGTATTTTTTTGTTGCGCATAATTCAATTTATTGTAAAAATTTATATTGTTTTTAAAATTAGAAGAAATATTATTGTTCATTATTTTATATTCATTATTAAATTCTCTGCTTTTATATTTTAAGCAAGATTTTTTCACATATTATCATTTATGGTAATTCGTTCGAATTGTGTTAAAATGTGTCAAATTCTCGTAAAACAGAAACAAAATCGATTTCTAATGTATTACCATAAACGGAGCAATTTCAATTATTTTACCCATAGATTTTGGCATTCAACAGTATCACATATTTTATTTAACAAGTAGTTTTATTGTGAATATTTTTTTTAAAAAAGAAAAACAATATATAAACAGGTGTAAAATTATTGATAAGAATGTTTGAATTTTAAAAGTTAATTTACTATTTAAAAGAAATTAATTCAAAAACATTTCCTAATATAAATTGTTAACAAATTAGACGTAAGAATTTTAATAAAAAAAACTATTTAAGAAAAGAAAGAAGAAGAGAAAAGAGAGGGTAAATGTGTAAAGAATATCATTTATATAATAGAGGTAATAGTATTAGTATTTTTAACAGCAATGCATTTAGCAAACCATATATTAATGTTGATAAACCTCAAAAAACATTAAAAGAACCATAAATAACCAAATGTTAAAACTTTTTTGTAATATTTTAAAAGAAATTTAAAACTCACATAGTTAAAATATTTTTTTATAAGAGCAATGTAAAAATGACAAAAATTATCCTGTGGTGTTTTATTACCAATATCTCACGCTTTTACAATAAAATCAACATTTATCAAATATGTAAAATACAAAAAAGGTAATCTAAGAGATTCTAAATTTCCTGAATAATTTATAATGTAAAAATCGTATGTATTTTATGAGATTTATAATTTTTTCATTCTAATTATAATATTATAAAACAAATGATTTTATTTAAGTAATATTTTTTATAATACTACCCCTTAAGAAGCTTACCATCATCCGAAATCTTTTATAAAATAGAAAATTTCATTAATTTTAATTTTTTTGGTCCTTTGTTCATTAATAGTGTTCATGAAAAAAACTATTCAATTAATCATATGATTAAGTTTGTAAAAACTATAAAAATTTTACTTATTGTCGTTAATACAGCGAATGGTGGGTTTCCTATGCGAACAGCTAGTGTAAAGATCATAATGAAATATAAATAGAAATATATATAAAATTTAGGTGATTTAGTATCCTAATGGTCTTCTTTTTCGTTATCCCTTTTGCTTGCCCTTATTCCTTTTCTTCGTAACCCATCAATCAGAAATTACTTTTTATATTAAAAATAACATCACGGAAATTGTATTTTTATCTCTTTGATTAACTGTCCATCACAAATATTCTTAAGTTTTGTGTTACCCTCTTCCTGGAACCATTTTTTCCGGTTTTTCTTAAAATATAAAACCGTTTATAATTAATTAACCCATGCCAAAATTTAACTTTTTAAGACATCCAACTAATGTATTCCTGAACATAACACGAACCACTGGTACCAAACCCAACCCAATGGGAAAGTATACCAGTAAGGTAAAATCCTTGTTCCACCAATATCATACCACAGATACTAGGTGTGCAAGGCAGGAAAAGCATATTTTCAGTTCAAATTCAAATTTTAATTTATGAATACGGTTGGATTGCCGGGGACGACCTCTTGGCTTACCGGACTTACTTAGATTAGGAATTAAATTGTTATTATTAAAAGACATCTGAACTCGTTTTTTCATTTTATTTACGAAGCTATTTAAGCTTTTCAGTGATCATTCATGACCAATCATTAATTGATCAAAAATGATCAAAAATCAACAATTCATATATCAAGCTTATCATGATACTATGGACCTATAATCCACCAACTGTGATTAAATTTGATCAAATATCGATCAAATATCAAAAAAGTCAATTTAACATCAAAACTTCAAAAACGTCAGTTTTTTGCAAGTTTGACATATCTTTAGATAACCAGAAACCAATTGAAATCACTTGGTTTTTATCAAAGACACATTATCTCCAACTAATACAATTTATTCTAACGAATTTCTTATTATATTTTATTTTACTTAAAAATTTTATATTTTGTACAAAAAAAATAGACAACATTAAATTTAATTTATGAAATCAAAAGAATGCTTGAATTATATTTCAACCATTTAATAATTTTTGAAGAAAAGAAATCCAAAAAAATGAATCAAATGGAAGATCAGATGACAATTAAAATAAATGGAGAAACTCGAAATTATAGATTTTTATAACTAATATGATATCCCAAGAATATTTAAAAAATAGTAAATATGTAAACAATTTAAATATCAAACTAAACACAGTTTTAAGATTTTTTCGTTCTAGATTTAACCAACAAATTTTCAATACGATATTTAAAAACTTAATTGTATTCTATATTGAGCATATTTTATTTTTAAAATTGATTTTAATTGAATTTATAAAAAAAATCATCTTAAAATTTGCTTCCCATCGCTTAATTTGTCTATCTCTTTTTTTATTTTTACAATATTTTCTAATTATCGGAACAATTTATTTTAATTATTTTAGACCAACAAAAAAAATCTGAAAGATAAAAGTTTTATAAAATAATATAACTTTGAATATATTGTCAATATTACATTTTAAACATTATTAAACTAATAAAGAATTAAAAATAACACTTGTGTATGGATTTTAAAAAATTCGATGGAAACACTCATTACCAAATAATTTAATCATGTCAAATTCCGAAAGAACTTTATTCATTAATGGAATGTTAACAAATGAAGATTATTGTTATTGTAACCTATTAAAACTTGAAAAAAAGATAAACTAAATTTTATTTTATATGACTTTTTTCTTGTTAAAATATAATAAAAAAAATCATGTCTAGGAATCATGTTGAAAATGTGGTAAGGTTATATAAAAATCAAAAATAGACAATGATGGTTGTTTATATTTTTCATTGTACCGGTGCGCTGTCTAGCGCTAACTCTTCTCCTTTGTTCTTCTTTCAGGTATCGTCTTTTTTTTCTTCGGTTGTAAAACAAAACCTTTTCTTCAATCAATTTTTTTCGAAATTAATTTAATTGTATGTTTTTAATAATGGTGATTTTTTATTATTTGTAGCTCCTCGTATTTTTTGCATTACAGCTAATTAACGCATATTTGTCGCAACTCTTAACAAGATGATTCCGGTTATTTAGGAAAGAACAGTAAATTTAAGATATCAAAGATTCGCTTTTAGTCTCGTATATTGAAGAGCTAAACACTTGTATATCGTTGTTATTATGTAAATTTTACTTTTGCACTTCAAAAAGTGTTCCACTTCTTCTATAAAATTTCTTCGTCTGTTGCAGTTCAATTACAGTAAACACTTAAAAATATTTATGAATATAGCGTTTTTTTTATTATAAATCGTATAATTTTAGCAATTATATATTTTTTTTTGTTTTTTGTAGGCAAAATACGATTTCTTTTTATAAAAGTGGTTTTTTTCTTGTTATGTACTCTTCTATTTTAATATTTTTGCTAAATTAGATTTTGTGGCTTTTTTACAATCTTTTTAATTCTAAAAAAATCTTAGTATTTAAAATATTTTTTTCTTTAAAATTTATTTAAAACATTCTAACTTATTCTTTAGCACTACATTGATTTTTATATATATATTTTGCGATATAACACATTTTTGAGTAATTCGAATTTTAAAGAATAACTTTTTCTACAAAAAAAATCCAATTGAAGCTTATATTCATAAATTTATAGCTCTTAAAAAATCAATTTGCAGTTCCCCTGAATTAAAAATGCACAACAAAGAAAAAAAATCAACAAGCGCAAGAAAAAATGCTGTATGGTTCTTAACAAGTATAAAATCGACATATACCAAAGAAACTATACAATAGATATATTCATTCTAAAGTTGCTTTTCACTTTATTTTTTAATCTATTCGCGTCGGCTTCAATGAATCTACAGCACTATTAGTTTTTAATTAGATTAAGATTTTACTTTATATTTTATCAGGAATATTGACCATTGTTGTGGGATCATTATAATAGTCTTCTTTTAAAAGATGAGTTAACACATCTGAAAGTACATTTTTATATGAAAGCAATTTCATAACACAACATATAATTTTTATGAGATACAAAAAATGTTTAAATATTTCTCTGTTAATAGTTATGTTTTTTTCTCTTACTTGATTAAAATAGTGTTATTGCGATTACTTTATTTCCGCTAGACAAAAAAATGTACAAAAATAAATTATGTTTGACATTAAATCAGAAAATTTTATATTTTTTTTACTTTACGACTTATAAAAATTTTTATTTATTTTTATATCATATCTAGCTGATATAACATTAACAGAATTTTAAGAAATGCAAGAAGTTTAATTAATTCAAAGTTTCATTTCGAAATTATGTATAATGCAGTAATTACCTATAAATAGCTTAAAAACATATGTTTTTCGTGCAAGATATTTAATTTAGATAAAATAAACATTTTTAAATTTTTTTTAACACCTCTAAAGAGAATTTATTTCGTCTTCAATATAAAAAAACTGATGAGGGATAATATGTTGTCAATATTAAATTTTTTACATATTTTAATTATAAAAAATACCTACCAATTGAAAAATTTGCTTCTTTAGTGCCTTTGCCATAAAAAAATATTAGTTAAAACTCTAAATTTCTCGGATAATATATATTTATAAAAATTGCAAATGCAAAATTACAAGGTTATAACACAAATATTTTATGAAAAATCTTTTGTACTGAACTTTTCTTGAACTTATCTTATAGGCATTTTTCTGCGCATTTTATTTTAAATTCTTTTTTTTTACATTTTTTTGCCTTTTTTCCTTCTAAAATGAAAAAAATAGATCAACACGTTTTATAGTATTAAAAATATTGATATCAATCATAAATATATAGTTGTTCGTTTTTTTTGTGCCTGATCTCAATAACTTTTTTACAAAAAAATATATCTTTTCATGTATACTAAAAATATTTAATTTTTTTAAAAATTCATTTTAATGCTGTTCAATACAGCAATAATTAAAAATAAAAAATATATTGTCCCTTGAAACATTGGTTACGTTTGAAAAAATTTAAAGTATATATTTGATCGAAAAAAACTAAAATATGTTTTATGTTCATTATTCCGTTTTTATGGTTTTTTCGTGGTAGGTCTTAGATGGTAATTCTATTTCCGATCGTTCGACGGTATTTAACAATCGTGAAAATAAAGTTAAAAAATCTATCAGAAATAGAAATAATAATAATTTTATTCTAAAGTTTTTTTTATTTAGATGGTTTCAATTCAATTGTTTTATGTCTGATGTCGTTTTTACTTGGGTTTGTGGTTTTAATAAAATTTTCTTCCAACTTATTTGTTCTTATTGTTGAAGAAACATCATATTTATTTTTGTAAATAGTATTGATTGCCTCATCACGCATGATCCCACTATAACTTTTTAAGGAAAGCCTAAATGATTTACATTGAAACTCTTGGATGTGTGTTCATTGGCATATTTTTCCACTGTTGTTTAAACAATTTTTAAAAATGCGAATGAATTTAAGTTTGATATATTTCATTTCCTTAATAATATTTTTTCAATGATTAAAAAAACGTAAAAACATAAAAACTTTATAATTCCGATATAAAATTTAAAAAATACCTGATAATTTGTCTTTAAACTAAAAAATTGTCTAAAAAAATTATTATAAAATACATAAAAATTCCATATATGCCTTTGAAAACAGATTCAAGATTTTTGTTTGATATCAATGCTCGAAATATCTGAAAAAAAATCCAAATATAAAGCTAATAAACAAAAAATAATATGGACATAAATTTTATTGAATAACCTGATGATTCTAAATTATTATTTAAACCGCGATTTTTAAACACAAAAATTGTTTTTTTATTTACATATCGCATTTTAAAATTAAATTATTTTTTTAAAAAAACATTACCCAATGCCTTACATTTTGCAGAAATTTACTTTTTATTGTACAATAAATTTTTAAAAATTTTTTAAATATTACAAATTTAGTTTGAATTATAGATTTTAATTGGCTGATTATAGACCGAAGCCTGTTTATAAATAAAGTTAATTCATTTTGAGATTTTTTATATTATATTTAAAATATCTAATTTTTGCATAGTAGTTATAAAGATAGATTTTTTATAAATTTTATTTTCAAAAAATACAATAATTAAATTTTATTATATTCGTAAATGACAATAAACCTGCAATTTTTTCTGTATTAAAAATTATTTACTAAAGAAGTAATACTCAAAAAAAATTTATAATAATATTGGGATTGTACTTTATCTACTCATAACTAATATGGTAAAAAAACTATAAAATTCTCAATTTATAGATTATAACATTTTGTATCTAATTACAGAATAAAAAAGCTTACCAATATATTATAAAAGTAGAAATACTTTGTTTTTTCACTATTAATTATAATAATTGCTTCGAGCTTACAAGAAAGAAAAGTTTCAACTCTTATTCAAAACAAGATACGATCAGATACTTATAAAAAACGTTCTTAGTATGGATTTTATATTGCGAGATGCTAATTTAATGTAAAATATGATATCTAAATTATTTCTTAGTTACTTGAATTTTTAATAAAAAGCCAAAACAAATTAAAAACAATTTAGAAGTAGTAGAAATAAGAAATATTTGAGAAGCAATATTGATCGATATACTTTTTTTTCTAATTAGAAATGATCAGAATTTGTTTTTACATTAGTGCATTCTTTTGTTTTATATTACCAAAGCAAGTTTTTTTAACGACTAAAAGATTTGAGTATTGCAATTACAGGTGTCTTTATTTAAAAAACGATACATTGTAAACATAGTATATACTTTTAGACCCGATGTTATGATCTTCTTACTCTCCTTTCTGCACATATATCTTGGGGTTCTGTCGTAAAATTAATATTGATAATTTTCATAAAAAATGGTATTTAATGAAATAAAAAAGAAATCTCTTTAAAGAAAACACACTTTCTAAGCCTTTTTTCGGTTTGAAATTCAATATAACAATCATCAAATCTTTTATGTTTATTAGAACTGCGCTCTTTAACAACAGGTTTAAATTCAAAATTATGTAATTTTGCAGACTAATGCTGTAAAGTTTCTTTCATATCGTTAAATACATCCCATTGAAAATTTTTGTATTAATTTGGAAGGATTTGTTTGAGTAGTTATATGCTTAAGTTTGAGTTTGTCTTTAGATATAGAATTTATGTGATGTATTTTTTTATGGTAGCGTAAATTTAGCATAACTTTTGTTTTCTCAAGCTCATTTTCAGTTTTAATAACATAACAAACTAAACTACTATGAAATGCAGAGAAGTATCGTTATAAATAGTTTTTGTTGGTGTATTTGTTTTTAAATTTGCAATAGGGTCAGTGGTATTGAATTATAATAGAAGTTATTAAAAATTCATATAGAAGAACATCTCATGCTTATTACGATCCTAGCGGCTGCTGGTTAAAAATTTCAAGAACAAATGTAAGCTCACTTTTCAACAAAAATTCTGAAATAGTGTTGTCAAAATGTAATATTTTATCACAATTTACAATAATTCTTAAGTATTCAAAAATATTATTTGGTAATAACAATTTTAACACAAAAGCGTTGAATTTATATTTACTACTGTATATTGTTAAATCTTTATTAAATTTTTGACAAAAGCATTATTGTAATTTTAAAAATGTAATTAAAATATAAAATTACCGCATTTATAGCTGAAAAAAATTCATATGATGATTTTGATTTCGATCATAGGTTTTCTTTATGATTGAATTATCAAGTTTTTTAAAGCGGTATGGTAACAACATTCCTTCAAACAACTCTTTTTTTGTTTTGTTTAACAAATATTTAATTTCAAATTATCGAACCACAAGTTAGTTTGATATTAAAAAAATTTAATCTATAATTTGGAGTAAATATTTTCTAACAAATTTAATTTTTTTGTGGGGAATATCTATTTAAATCTTTTAATAATTTCTTTCATCACTAAATTTTTTTCGTTGTTAAAAATATTTCAATTGCGATACCTGTTATCATAAACCCTATTTACTTTAAAGGAAATTTATTGTATTATTTTTATTTAATATAAATAGAAATAAATTTTAGTAACAAAAAAAGGAATCAAAAAAATATATTGATTTTTTCTAAATGATAAATGACAAAATATTATTTTATTCGTTGAACAGTTAAAGAAAAAACCAATAAAATTTAAGTTGTTTACAAACTTATGCAAAAAGTTTTTTTGGTGTATATATTAAATTGAAATCATAATATGAATAAAAGTTAGATATGTACAAATTGTATGCAAACTATCATATATTTATGTTTTTCGTCCTTATAAATCATAAATACTTGCTTATACAGCTAAAAATAATTTGTGATAATTGGAAAATTTCTGAATATCATTATATATTATAATACAAAATTGAATTTCCTATATAATCACAAAAAAAATTTGGTGTATTTTTCTTGTATATGTATTTAATTTTATATTTAAAAAGTTTTTTTTGATTGGTTTAAAATCAAAATACATATATGAAGGTTTTTTGAAAATTGCGTGCAAAAAAAATGTGCAAGTGTATTATAAAATTGGAAGTGTACAATTTTGTGTGCAAATAGAGTTAGTTATAAAATTTTTTTTGTTTTTTTATATGTCTTTTAGTTTATTTTTATCAGTTAATTTTTTACTTTATCAAAAAAACATGAAAGAATATCTAGAATATATCAAAATTAATTTTATCTTTTTTTAAGATATAAACTTGAAGATCAAAATAAATCAAAAATTGAAGAAGAAAAAAAAGTCGGATATAAAAATTATCAAGCTCAAAAATTTATCTAAACTAATAAATTTTGTGTTTTTTATATCAAACAATTATATAAATCTCATTACAACAAATCTATAAAATTAAACAATATAAAAACGTAATCACTAAATATTTCAGTAAGATGAGCTGATTTTTTTGTGCTCTGTACTTTTAATTTTGGAAATATGATTCCTTTTAAATCCCATGTCATATTTTAAAAACTGTCGTTTATATGCGTTTTGTCCTTTGATCTTCTGATGGTGTGCCCTAATCACACATAGTATATCATTTGCCAACAGTTGTATCTTTACTGAAAGATTTGTCTCATCTAGTCTACCCATCAATTTTATCTTTTTTAGCCAGTTCTTCTGCGACCAACAATTTTATGAATAAAGTTATTTTTTGCTTGCATAAGTAGTTCCTCGTTTTCTAAGATTCGTGATGTAAATAATCCACTTAATATTTTTGTTCTTTCTACGCCATAAACATATAAAATTTTACATAAAATTTTACTTTTTGTATATTATCATATTTTCAAAAAATTTATCTAGAATCAAAAATTACTGTTTTTCTTTAAGTCTTAGTGTTACAAATAGAAATAAAAATACACTTTCTATAAAAACATAAACACCATATTTTCAAAATTTCATACCTGTTAAATTCACTTGGTATTTTGTTATACCTAAAATTGAACACCAAAATATTCTTGTTTTTATTATTAATATTATGTTTAAAATAAAAAGAAAAATTGTTTACAATTGTTTTTTTTATTTAAGAATGTAAACAATTTGTAATTTTTAATATTACGTATTTTTCAACTTTTTTTTTGCAATTGGCAACTTTTGATAAACTGCAAGCTCATTATAATTTCGGTATAACCAAAATTGATAAAAATAGAAAATTCGTATCCATTTGAAACTTTAATACAAAGTTCCATATTCCACCGAATTCTATTATCCATATTTGCCGTTATAAAAGAAGAGTATTTTTTTACTAGTTTTTCAATATTGTGAATTACTGCAATACCTTATGCATAATAGATATTAAGAAAGAAGTATTTTTCACTTTTTTATCTTTAAATAAAGTAAACTATTAATATTTTTTTCTTTTGTGATATTTTAAGGAAATATGTGTTATATCAGTTTTTGATTTACTTTTGATCATTTATATTAATTTTTTGTCCATCAATTTTATATAGCACTATTATTACGTTTGTTCTAATTTTTTTTGATAAAGTTTCATTTTTATTTTTATTCAAATTTATACTAAAACATAGCTTGATTAATTAAAAAAACGAGAAAAAATATTCTAACAATAAAAAAATTAATAGATCAAGAAAACAGATAATACAATGTTTTCAACCCGAAATTTGTATTCTTTGCCTATTTAAATTAATATCAATGTGAATGAAATTAAAAGATGTCATAATAATTCAAGTGTTTCTATGTAAAATAACAATTTGCCATGAAAGTTATCAAAAAAATAAAAATGTTGACAATCTTCTCATGAAAATAAATAAAAATCGCAAAAGAATATTTCTCAATGAGATTCTAACAATGGAAAAACAAATTTTTATTGTTTTTATATATATTTTACATCGCTTCAACATGTTTTGTTCTTTTTGAGATGTTCAAAACATTGAGACGGTGTATATGAGTTTAAGATATGGTTTTTATAAATTTTTGATTGTAAAAAAACATTATTTAATATAAATAAATTAATTTTCAACGTTTTACATGCAATATTACATAAATTTAAAGTTAAAATTTTACTCTAACTAAAAAAACTTAAATTTATAAGATTTCTAAAACTATGAATAAAAATAATTTTAGAAGGGAAATATTATATTTTTAGTCTAAGTATTGTTATTTAAAGTTTTGATACTCGCAAAAATATGATATTTACAGCATTGAAAATAATTATCTAAATTTTTATGACATATATATAAATATATTATTCATCGGTTGTAAACTACTGGACCTTACTGTACTATTGCATACATACAACAAAAAATTTTAGTTTTTCGTTTATTCCAAGCAAAATATTAGAAATAATAGTAATTCAAGATTTTTTTGTATTTTTCTAGTGTTTTCACATGTTTTTGTAACCATTTTTTCATTCAACTGTTGATAATAACACAAGAATTTTATAATGGTCAATCGTATATTATTTTTAATTTAGAATAGCTTAAAATGACAAAGCCATTTTATAATGTGTTTTAACATCTTCTTCGAAAATTTTTATTTCTTTAATCTCATCCTATTATTGCTACTAAAAAATAATTTAACTTTTTTTTATATAATAGAATAAGCGATTTTAATAACAATCATCTCTAATTTGGCAATTTTTATGCATACATCTAATTCTTATTCCTTGGTAAAACAGATAATTCAATACTTTCTATCCTATTCTTTTGTCATTGCATGTGTTATCAACATTTTTATACTTTGAAATTAAAGAAATGTTAAGAAAAGTATATATTATTTGTTTATTTATACATAAATACACACCTTATATGATAATATAGTTACTATATATATAGCCAAAACTTTAGATCTATAAAAAAGGGCGTATTAGAATTAAAGTTATTGGTAAAAAATTTTTATTTGATATACATTTGTGAATGTAAATAATTAGGACATAAGATTATAATAAAAAACAAGAATCAATCCAATCTACGATTATATTTCGATTTTAAAGTGTAATACTATCCTGTCATTACATAAATTGTATCATTTTATACATTTTTATAATATTAATATGTAAAGTCAAGTCCGAATTTGATAACACTATAAAAGTCACTATCTAAGACCTATTATCAACACTATATATAGTTAGATACAATTTAAAAGGCTGAATGAGGTCCTTTAAGCTTTGATTGTGTTTTTATAGTTTTTTTTTCATAACTTTCTGATATTTTACGTTTACCGTAAATAGTAAAAACTTTTTAAGAATTTGCAACCTGGAAGTTTAAAAAGTGATTTTGTTAAAACACAAATCTTCAAAAGAACGTTAAAAAGGAGCAATGTGAACAAATATATAGATCATTACCTTTATGTCTCAAAAATTTAATCTTGATATTATAAAATATTAAGATTATTTTTAAATTTTTTTCAAATCATTATCCCAATTACAGGCAAGAAAATGAATCATAGTTACAGTTAATTTTTTAGTATTAAAAGAACATTTTATCTATTGCGGATATTTAATAAATGCTCTTATAATGTGTTAGATGATATTTTTATAGGTTTTCGCTTATCGTTTTAAAAAAATAGTAGAGAAAGATAAGGTTTTTTGTGTAAATAAGTTTTAAGTCGTATAACTTACAACCTAATCGATATTTATAATGACAAAAAGAAGTTCAAAACAAAGATATTTAAATATTTAAAAAGTTTTAAACTATATTTGTTAATTATTTTTAATTATATTCAGATAAATAAATTTATAATCTGTCTAATGTACAAATAGTACTAATCAAAAAAAATATTTTGAAACGAATAATACATGCAGTTTAAATTGAGAAAAAATGTATTTAGTATCGAAATACACAATTATCTACAATATTCCGGTATCAAACTTATGCGTGTTATTTTTTTATTTTTCATTTTTGAATTTATTTGTTATTTTAGCAGATTTCGAATTAAATATTTGTTGCACATGTTTTTATGTTAAAAAAAAATTTGTTAGTTTAACCTATAACAACAAATATTTTTTTTGATTTTATTCAATTTAAAATGCATATTTTTATTTTTTTTTACAACAATAAAAAATTTATTACACAATAAATTTGGCATATTGATAATGTTGGATGTTACGGATTTATTTATTAATGTTTTCTTTCGATTTCGAAACATCAATCCAAAATACAAATTCTTTAAATACTTTTATCTCCTTAATTCGGAGATAAAATACTCCTATTTACAAATCATCTATTTTAAATAAATTACCAATAAAAATTTTACTAAAAACTTCTTTAGTAAATTAACTGTCAAAAAATTAATTAATTCTCAAAAATAGATAAAATTTTTAAATTGCAAAAATTAAATAGTTCCCCTATTTAATCTTAAGGAGTATTGTTAGATCAATACTCAACAGATAAATTTTTAATATTCTACGGGTTTCGTTATATAATGTATAAATAAAATATAAAAATTAATAAGTTAAAGATTCGCAAGGAATTGATGTTTATATATATTTTATGTGGCTGGTGTATTGCTGGCCTATATATTTGTTTCTTTTGTGTCGTCTTCTCTACCAGTATCGTTTCTTTTAAGGTTAATCAATGTGGTCATTTATATCAGTAATTATGTTCGGGATTTTTCTTTTGCGAGCTGATTAGCTGGCACCGGATGATTGTACAAAATTATTTTTGTAATTCTTGTAATTTGCGGAGAAGCCAAGTGGCCACATGCAATGCATTCTATTTTTATCAGAACAGTTTAAATCAAAAATAATGGCAAATTGTTTGAGCTGACAATATTAAATTCATCATTAAATTAATTTCTACAGAGAATAAAGATAATTAAAAATTTTAATATAACAAAGGCACGTATGCGTGATGGTTTCAAATCAATATTATTTAATTATGGATATAACTTTTTTATAGGGCACAAAATAAATATGCCAATGTTGTATAGTTAAAATATGCTATATTTAACATAGACTGTTTAAAATATGAAGGAAATAAAAATCAATGGAATCATTTTTCAATACAAATTTTATAAAAAGCCTTCATAGTATTGTAAAGCAACATAATTTTTAATTTAAATTATATAAGTTCTTTGAAATACATATTTCAAAACCAAACAAAAAGATAATTCATGAAGAATCTAAAGAATAAAACAAGTTGTAACTAATGCTTTGAAAATCATTGCATAAGACTTCCAATAAAATTTAGCGCATAAAACATTAAAACGTAAAGAACTATCAATGTCCTATATAAAAAAAGATGATTTGATATTAATTATTCACACATTCTTTACTTACCAAATAAATCTTTTATTAGGTTCAATGAAATCATCGTCATCCACACCCCAAATATCCAACTCGATTTTATCGAAGAGGGCCAATTCTTTGCAAATTGGACTTTCAGATTGCTTGAATTCAAGCATCAAATGTTCTTTTTCCGCTTTTCGTCTATTTCCAAAAATTTTATTTTTTTCATTGTCATCCAAATTGTTGTTCTCGGAATGTAACTCACTATTCAATGCATATTTATCAAAACAATCCACTTCATCTGTCGATTTCTTATATAAATTCAATTGGTTTTCTTTAATGACTTCATCCAAATGTTCGGAATACATTTGAAGGGTAAAACAAATCAAATTTACAATGTTTTGAAAAGTTTTGTATAAATAAAATTGAATGTGCGCAAATATCAGATTAAGTGAATTTCGTAAAAAATGTTTGTAAAAATCTTAAATATTATTTTTTATAATAAATTGGTACATTCAAAATGCATTTCCTTCTAATAGTATATCAAAACTATCAAATAATTCAAAATATTATTAAATATTCATTGTTATAAAAAACAATTTATTTTTACTTATGTTTTTTTTAATAAAAGCACATGAATTTTATCATCAAATATGAAATATACCTATATTCTAAAATAAGCTTACAAAATAATTTTTTTTTGATGAGATTGGCCTTTTGAACTAGATCAAAAAAAAATATTTTTGCTTAATATATCAAAAGTCAATTAAAATTATATGAAAAAATTTAAAAACCAAGTATATGTTTGCAATTTAAAAAGAAAAAGCGAAAAATAATTTTTTATGCATGAAAAACTACATTTAAAAAACAACAAGTAAAAAAGGAATATTAGTTAAAGCTTGTTTCGTAAAATTAAATTTATATATTGTAAACTTAAAATAAACATATAATTCATTTACAAAAAAACGTAAAAAAGTTAAATACATGTAAAAATTAATTTTTAAACATAAGAAGTTTCGCCCGATAAGTAACTTTAAACGTAAAGCAAAAATTTACAACGCAAAATTCTTCTTTTGTCTTGAAAGTATGCAATGCGTTCGAAAAAAAATTACCATTTTTGTAGCTCGACAACTGATAATATAAATTATATATCATTTACATTATGTTGTTGATAAAACAACCATAATTTCAATTATCCAACTTAACTAATGTCTATTAAATAAAAAAAATATACTCCAAAGTTAAAAATTAGCAATGTAGTTAATGAGGGTTTACCAAATACTTATTAATCTTATACTTGATAAATATTGAGCAAGAAACTTTGTAAATACACATAAATGTTGACAAATTATCAATCATAATAGACAATTGGGTAAATTTTATATGTAGTTGTAACTATGAAAGAAAAAAAATTCAAAATACATGTCATTTATTAATTTCTTTGAGTCCAGTATATTGATGGATACAAATGAAGTTATATGAATATATGTTTTATATTTACGATTCTTCAATATTTATTTACAAAGTTTTTGTTCATTTTCCATCATTTGACTAAAATTTAACAAATACACGTAAGAAAAAATGTATTTTAATGTGAAAAATTATAAATGAAGTGCTATCTCTGTCGTAATGCTCTTAAAATACTAGAAAACGAAAAAAACTTTGTTGGAATGTTTTAAATTTAAGAAATTTTACACTAACAGCATGAAAAAATACTTTAATAAGAAGATTTTAATATGATCTGTATTATATTTTTTATAATCATAGAAACCAACATTATTTGAGAGAACAACTTATATAAATAATAAATAATTTGAATCATATACCTTGTAAGAAGGCTAAATTGGTAAGGGTTGATTATGAGAATATAGTTTAAAATTTATTGCGACAAAATCATTTATAAGATATGTTCGTCTATATTGAAAATATAAAAATAGTATTCAGACTGCATAATGAAGATTTTATGGGTACGATTTGATATTAAATATTCCATAGGAAAATACTATCCTTTTTCAATTTAAATTAAAAATTAACAACTTTTAAACTAAAAATATGTATTATTATTTATATAAAAGTACAGAATTGAGACGTAGCAATATTTATTAACAACATAAGAATAAAACCTAACATAAAAAGTACTTTTAGTTATGAAATTCGAGCATATACACACATACCGATATACATAGGTATCTCTTTAAAAGGTCAAACTTGATATTTATATATAAATAACAGCTATTAGATCTTCATTGCCACTTTTTTTTTGCAAACAATATATCGCTAAAATCTAAAAATTATATTGATTTTACGCTATTTTATTTTTTTAAAAAAAATACAAAGAAAATTATCAAATTTTAGATTAAGTATTAATAAATGAAGCATTCTAGTAAAATTTTAAGGGTTATTCAAAAGATAATAATATGTAAGATCTATAAAAAGAGTAGAATAATTAATCTTGTAAAAACAGTTTTCTTTCTTGTTCTATAAAATACAATCAAATCTCAAACAAATTTACAGATACTGATTCAGTTACTTCTGATTGTATTAAGAGTAACATACAATGATACATCAATAAATTTTGCCATTTATAATAGATAATTTGCATGTGGTAGTAAAAAAAATAACATAAAAACTTCGGAAAAACCACTTTGTTTTTATTGTTGATTAATTACGATGCGGAAAAGTTACTAATTTATTGTTTTATACATCTTTTCACTATATATAACTATTATGCACAGAATTTCATGAATAAATATTTACTTGCATTTGTAAATAGGTTGTTGAAAATAACTTAGGCTGAACATTCTAGAGCATAGTATTATCACATAAATTAAAGACACCAGTAGTGGTATTGTAAACTAACGCCTCTTTTAAAAGAAATTAAAGTCCAGTACATTCGTCTTTTCTTTATCTCACACTTCTGCCACCTACACCCTTTAATACCACTAAGCCCATTAATAAAAATGGATACAAAGAGATAGAAGTTAAAGAACAGCATATAATCAATCAAACCAGCAGGGGAACCCCTGTTCTCGAAGAAAACTAAATAATAAATATATTTCAAACATTTTTTAACATACTATTATATTAACAAATTATTTTCTAGGCGTGTAAATCAATCATAGTTCAGTTAAGGCATATACATATAGGTTTTTCTAATACAAAAAAAAATACAAGCAGTATTTTATGATTATATTAAATTTTAAAGGACGTTTTATACTGTTTTTTATGTTTTATAATTTTTCAATAAATAGTATTTATAGTACATATTAAAGATAGCTTAAAAAAGATTTTAAGCTCATTTCAATAGCTCAAGGTTCTTCGAAACTATTTGCTATCGGATTAAAGAACATCAATATTACTGAAAAATTCAAATTATATATAAGTCTAAGTTTTAAAGTCTTACCATAGAACATATAAAAAGAAAGCTTTATTTTTCTTATAGAATACACAAGGAACAAATTGATATTGCATATTTAATTTGTATATTCGTATAAAAAAGAACATAATTTTATTATGAATTTCGAAAGTTATAATCAAAAACAAGTATATTATATGATATTGTTTTTGTTTTCATTTTTTATTCTAATCAACTAAGTATTCCATAAGTAAAAAAGCTATAAATGTTTTTATTCTTTTTGCTTTAATGTTTATACATTTTTAAAATTACTTTTTTAATTGAATAAGTTTTTTTAATGTTTTTATCTTTGAAATTTTGTTGTAAAATACATAACCCATTTTAAAATTAAAATTTATTGGTAATGGATATATTTTTTAATTCAATCTGTCATTTTAATATGTCATTTTCTGTTTTTCAATCAAATCTTATATTGATTAATAATGTGTTATTTATATAAATAGTGCGATAAATTAATCTAAATAGTCGTAATCATGCATAAAATAAATTTTAGCATAAAACCCCAATTAAAAACTTAATTGTTTGAAATATAGCCGATTAATTATGTCAAAGAAACAAATTAAAATGATTTACTGATAAGATTGGCTCACGTATAAAGTATTTAATGTTTATAAATCTATCAAAAGTTTTGAATTTGTAGATGTTTGTATGATTTTTTATTTATTAATAACTAAGAAACAAAATATTTTGAATATGATTGGTTTTTTTACTACGATTTAGTCTATATTAGACTAAACATTATATTAATATGTCGTTTAAGAAACTTAATTGTTATTACAATATTGTACATTTTTACTATATTCAACATATATTTTATGATTTTGTTCTGCTAAGGAAAAATAACATTTTCCCAAAATTTATAATATGTTTTAAAGAAAAATACATTTGCAAAAAAATGTTTATGAATTATATTATTTTTAAAAAACTGTAAATGGCAACATTATCATCTTAATCCTTTTTATTATATAAGCATCAAAGAAGCATGCGATTATGTTTCATTCTTTACATTTAAATGAAAAAAATGTAACATTAAAAACAACGTTATAATTTAAATATAGCAGTAAACAAAAAACATGAATAAAAATAGCACATAAAAGCAATAAAATTCAAAGATCAATAAAAAAAGGTTGGAGTATTTATATCCAATAACATTCCTAAACAGAGTAAAAAAAAGACGGCATTAAATATCGTTATATATTTGATTCGCATATAAAACAATACTTTTGTTGGAATTATTGCTTATATATAAAATTTTCTACAAATATCGAAATTCTACCAGTAAAGCTAAAGTAATATTAGTAAAATTGTTTCAAGAAATAATAAATATATAATAAAATGCACCATTTTTAAATATTTTAGAAATTTTAGTGATTTTTAAATTTATATAATTTATACAGTTTTTACCAATTTGAATATTCCTAGATAATCATAATAACACAGAGAAAATTGATAAAATTTACTATATAAATTATGTAAGAAAATAAAAAAAGATGTGTAGAAATAATGGACAATAGTGGTTTTTTTTAAAAAAGATAATATTTATAAAGACTGTAGTCTTACAAATTTCGTAAATAAAGAAAATAATAATAAATATTAATATAGAAAAAACAACACATCCAAAAATCAATAGTATTTACGAATTTCATTCTAAATTCGTTTATTTTATTAGAAACAAAACTTTATAAAAAACTTCACATGTAAATAACAATAAGTTTTAAGCCTGAAACAAAATGTTTTGAAAAAATGCATTTAAAAAACCACAAAAAATAGGATCAAACTGTGATATAGAAAGAAGGATAAAAAATAGTAAAAAAAAAAATTATATACATTGTATTAAAGTGCAAATTACAATTTTAAGCATTTTTATTTATAATTGTTTATATGAAATAGCGCATATTTTATCATTTCTAAGATTTTTTATCCTTTACCATGTTTTACAGATACTTGGAAAAAAAGATAAAAAAGCTTTCAGTAAACATTTTTATATGTGATATGCGTCTAAATAGCAACATAAGAAAAAATTAAATTTAATCAAAAAATTCAAGTTCGACGTAGGTAAGAATTTAAAGAAACATTAAAAATTAAACTCGTATTCTACATATCAATTAAATGAACTTTGTCCTTTGATACGGTTTTTTCTATTCGGGTCGATTCGTTTTATACTAATATTTTTTTCTACGTTTTTAAACAGAAGATAATTAATTATTTACATCAGTAAAGTTTGACCCTTCCAAATAATAGAGAATGTGAACAGAGAAAGAACTGAAAAAAGACCAAAAACCAACATAATACATTTTGATTATTGATTTACCCCGTAACAGAGTCTTTTCCTTCAACCTCATTAAAATTTAGGTGATAAAAAATACCAAATTAGTAAATTTAAGTTGCGAAAGCTTATTTTTTTATATTTTCTTAAACTTTTTATAAAGTTTATATTATCCTGATATACAAATAAAATAAACACAAAAAAGTAAAAAAAACAAAAAAATATAAAAAACAATATAATATATTTTAATTTCTAAGCAATAGAAACAATTAAATTCTTTATTTGTTTTTTATTTCAATTTTAACGAATTTCAAATATTTTACATTGAGTTTTAAAATAACTATATTATATATTTTTGTGTTTTCTTTTATGCATGTTGGTAATACTTGTTTTTGATATTTGCAAAATTATAAAATTATCATTCCTCTTGTTTTTTGAGCTGTATTTCTACTGATATTGCGCCTTTTTTATTTTTTTATTTATTATAATCTACAAACAAAATTATTTGTTTGTTTTTTTTATCGCAAAACCGGTAATATTTTATATTTTTTATTATTTGTTTTTATATACGACCATTTTCATTTCTTAAAATACACATTATATTTAAAAGGTTGCAACCCATATGAATGCATTTATGAATTCAGTAAATAAAAACTTACAAATATGTCATTAAAAAGTAAGAAAATGCATTGAGACTTACTAGAAATTAAAGGTGACAGTACAGACAGTCTACAATGTTAAATGTAAAAAAATGAAAATAGTAGATAAATATATATATATCTATAAAAAAGAATAGCTGTGCAAATAAGATAAGTATTAAAAGGAGAAGGTGAGAAAAATATCAAACTTATCCTTAGATGGTTTTTTAATACTTAAATGCGAGAAATTTATATGAGTGATTGAATTCAAAATATCTTCTACGAATCTGATAAACTTTGCTAAAAAGAATACCAAAAAAAGAAAAAACGGGAAAACTATGTATTTATAGTTTTTGGATGTTACGGATTTACTTATCAATCTTTTCTTTTGATTTCGAACCATCAATCCAAAATCCAAATTCTTTAAATACTTTTTATATCCTTAATTCGGAGATAAAATACTTCTATTTCAAAATCATCTATTTAGAATAAATTACCAATAAAAAAATTTACTAAAAACTTCTTTAGTAAATTAACTGTCAAAAAATTAATTAATTCTCAAAAATAGATAAAATTTATAATTTGCAAAAATTAAATAGTTCCCCTATTTAATCTTAAGGAGTATTGTGAAATCAATACTCAACAATAGTGTTGTAAAAATACCTTAGTATAAAGAAGGATCGATTTTAATATTGATCAAAAATTCTACAAACTATGTTGATAAAAGAGTCTATGATTCCAGCAGAGATACTTTTTACACCTTTATGGAAACCATTAAAAAACTACTTTTTACACCTTTATGGAAACCATTAAAAACTACTTTAACATCCAAAAGGATCGTTAAAATATTACGTAATCAGATATATGGACGATTTCAATAGAATCTTTAATGCGGACATGATATGAAACCTTTCCAATAAGCCTTTTTTTCGTTCAATAAAGCATTTTGAAACTATATATCTTTGTAAAATACCTATTTTTTTATGATTTGCATTAGAATACCGCAACAAATTAAATTGACTTCACTAAGTTTAATACCACAATATTTAATAAAAAAATCAACGTATAAAATACAAAACAAAAATTTCTATGAACAATTCAATGCAACTCATACGTTTACATTTGTAAAATTTGGCTTTATAATATGTAAAAATTTATAATTTTATCTGACAAATCTTAAGGATTGTTACATATACATCGAAATTTTTAATAATAGTTTTTTAAATTATGGTAAAAGTAGTTGATTTTAAGAATATAAAATTTGTATCTGCTGATGCATTAGATCGTGTTTTCGACAATAAGAGATCCGAAAATTAAATTAATTTCTTATTTTTTTTTATCATCAATAATAAAACATCCCGACTTAAACAGGGAACTGTCAATAAAAATAATTGATATGAAACATCACCTAAAATCATATAAAACATGTATATATATATTTAATCTAAATAGTGTCAAATTTATTTATTATTGTAAATTCTTGACCTTTTAAATCTATAAAACTTTGATATAATTCAAATTTCAAAAAAACATTGTTTCTATATTCAAAATCATAGATTAAATAATTTACTTGTATTTGTATTTTTTTAGAAGAAAGGGCTATTGCGTGATACCATGATTTTTTTTGTTTGATTTGTGAACTTTCTTTTATCTTAGAGAGTAATCAGAAAATTTTAGTTGTTTTCTTGAATTTTGTTATTAATTTCGCTCATAAAAATTACATTATATATTAATGCGATGTTATAAAGCATTTTTGATACTAAAGCATTTTTTTCTTAAACATTTTAGTTCAAATATGTCGTAATTACCCAAAAGAAAGATTTTTTTTCATAAAATAAAATCCCCATTCAAGTTCTTTTTCACAAAAAAAACAAATAACCTTGATCTGCCGCATTTAGCGAAGAAAAAAGTTTAAGACGAATTGTGTACATATCACCGGGAGAATAAAGTTTTTGAAAATAAAACCGATACCTAAATGGCATATTCCAATTAGTAAATAAGAATTTATTTATATGTTATTAACTTGACCGCAAAATATCGTGGAATAATTATTTTTTATTTTCTATTTATTTCCGATTTTCTGGATTATACAATTTAAATATTACATCTTTGACGATATTTGTATCATTTTTTAACATGTTGCAACTATTCTGTTTTATTTGTTTTGTAAAGATTTATAATATATATTAAAAAATCTGGTTATTAATTTTAAAACATTTAATTTGTCAACTTCACAATTAGTTTGATTTTATAAAGATTGTAAAGAAACAATTTTCAGATGTATTTACAAGAAACATATCGGTTTATTAACTTAGCCAGATTGAATTTTACATTTTAAATAAAACCTGTTACATTCTTCATTGAAATTGCGAATATAAAAATTAGTTAATGTAACGTGATATGTTACATACTTTATTAAAATCATCAATATAACAATTAACACATTATAATGTATCTTTAACATAAATTAATAAAATTATCAATATAATTTGAGCAAAAAATATTTTAATTTGCATATTTGGTTATTT
The DNA here is from genome assembly GCA_000230595.3 of Edhazardia aedis USNM 41457. NCBI lineage: Eukaryota > Fungi > Microsporidia > Culicosporidae > Edhazardia > Edhazardia aedis. The sequence goes on along the minus strand of AFBI03000017.1, from coordinate 528,206 downwards.
TTTCACTGTCACAGTTAAATCACAACATATAATTTCATATTTCTCGTTTTTTAAAATATTAGTAAAAATTGTTCAAAATCAGCGCAAATTATATAAAAATGTGCTTAAACTTTCATAAATTTACATATATGGTTTTTTTAGTCAGTTATTTTTGATATTTTATTTGAAAGTTTTTTAGTTTAGGATAACAAAAATAGAAGAAAATAAGAAACGATAAACTAAAATATGTCCAACAATAAATTAGAATGTACAATATATAATCTATGTATTTGAGTAAACTTATAAAAAGCATTGATTGACACTATAATCACGAATATCAAAATTTGGATATGTTTCTATTGTGTGTTCGGATAAAAACAATAGTGTTTCTTAATTTTTTTTTGATATTTCTTTAAGCAGATAAAAAAAACAATTGAAGAAAACTTTAATTTTACTTCGATATATAACAAATGAATATTATAAAATTTAAAAACTTAGTAATTAAAATTTTTTTATTTTGAAGTATTTTTAAAAATTAAAAATTGTTTTATATGATAAATGATAAATTGTGATAAGAAATATAATTTTAGAATGAATATGTTTTTATATGACAGTAGTTTCATAAGCAACGTTGTATATATTTCGTTGAAATTATTATGTATAAAAATGTTAAATGTAAAGGCAATATTTTCTAGCAATAATTAATATGTTGTAAAATTGTAGAATTTTTGGTTTAAAAAATTGTAAAAATCAAACATGTACTGTCAAAATATGAACACCAAAAAGTATTAAATTATTTTCTTGTCTACAAATTTAAGAAATCCAATACTGAATTGTTTATTTTTTATGATAAAAAAAGTACACTTTTGAATTATTTATGTGTATGTGTTAAGTTCAAATGGTATTCTTAAAAAAACTAAAATACAATTATTTTTTCTGAAATATTTGAATTTAGCACTTTTCTAGTCAAATTAGTTTTAAAAAAACCAAAAATACAAACATGGAAAAAACAAGGAAAAATAAGAAAATTGTAAAATAACTCTATCAAATTTGAAAATTATTAACTATTATACATATGAAATATCAAAAAAAAGATAAATAAAACAGGTTATAACTTATACTTAACTATTTCAAATTTATATAAGACTTAGGAGGATGATTTTTTTTGCAAAAATAAATGTAAAAATTTGATAAAATTTCTTCCGAGGGTTAAAAATATTTTTTCCGTTTATAAAGTCATTGAATATATAGTTTTAAATTTTTAAAGAAATGGATTTGAAATTTTATCTCTTTTTATTTGATGGTAAGTTGAGGAATTTTTTTTTTGAACAATTAGCAAAAAGATGATAATTAATCATTTAAAGGATAAATTAGATCGTGAATATAAAGTAAAAGGAAAGAAATTTGTTTTAGAAGAAGTGAAACAAGAAGCCATTAAGAATAAAAATTTCTAGTTTCAGAAAAAAAGCGAAGGTCAAAAAAATAGAAAGCCTCAAAAAGTTTATTTCACCGAATTAGCGAGAAGAAAAGACGAAAGCAAAATTGAAAAGAAAGCTTAGAAAAACCAAAAAAAATTCAGCAAAATAAAAAACGCAATAGCAAATAAAATAAAATAGAAAAGAAAGGTAGTAAATTTATAAATTACAATTTAGAATATTCAAAAGTCAAATTAAATTCTAAAAAAAAAGACAAAAAAGAAATTACCAATCGAAGCCCATAAAAACATCGAAAACAAATAATTTATTCAACAGAGGGAATCAATCAAAACAAAACATTTAAAACAGGAAAAACAATTTAAGAAAAATTTATTTTTTTATTTACTAATAAAATTATTTGAAATGAAGGAATTTGAAAAGAACTACAAAAAAAGTTTGGCAAACAATGAGAATAAAAATGGTTTTGAAAATGTTGAAGATAGCATGGATTGTGATAATCAAAAGATTTGCAGCGATAAGAAAGATAGCGAAAATAATTTTACAGCGGATTGGAATAGAAATAGAGAGGAGTTGAAAGATTGGAATAATACTAAAAGGGGAGAAACCATTAATAAAACCAAATATAGTATAGACAATATCAACATGAAGGATTTCAATTTTTTTAGTTATGGTTGTAGTAATTTTTATGGTGATGGAAGCAACGTCTTCGAAGATCAAAGAAGTTGCAAAAACAGCGAAGATAAAGTAAGTGCGGATTTTGAATCGCTTGAGGACAGCAGTGGAGCGATAGAAAGCTTATTTGAAGGCAAAAACGAAAGACATAATTTAAACACGGGAAATGTGTTTGAGGAAAATGATAAATTACATGATTTTAAGGGAAATAACGAACAAGATTTGGAAACACAGAGAGCTGTAAAAATTCTGATTGCAAACAACAGCTTAAGTGCATTGAAAGTGATATACAGTCTATCTAACTATAATATAGAATTCTATGGTTTAACGACAAAAGAAGATCTTCACATGACATATATCAATTATTTGACGAATTTTGTAATTTTACCTTCAGGCCCATCAAGTAACAACTATACAAATATTGATTTAATAGTTGATGCGGCTAAAAGGTTTGAAGTTGATTTTGTGTATCCTGGATGGGGATATTTATCAGAAAACTATTTGTTTCCAAAAAATTTTGAGTGAGAATGGGATAGGTTTTATTGGTCCGAATTCTAGTAGTATGAACATGGTTGGTGACAAGAATATGTGTACTAAAATATGTGCAAAGCTTGGCGTGAATATTATTCCGTATATTGATTTTGGTAATAAAGATTTCGAGAATGTGAATGGATTTGAGGATGTAAAAAATGAAATTACACAGGATGATTGGAATGTTGAATTTAGTAAACAATGCAATAAAGAAGTGAAAGGCGGATGTTCTAGGTTTTTTAGTAAAATCAAGAATAAGCTTATCAGAAAAGGTTGTGAGAATAAGAAGGATGGTTGTGAAATTGTTTTAGATAGAAGCAAATATGTAATTCAAGCGGATAAAGAAGAAAGAAATGCGAATTGTAATAATGTTCAAATGAATAAAGATGAAAAAAATTTAAATTACAAAAATATTCAAACGAATGAAGAAGAAAAAAACTCGAAATTTGATAGAATTGTCATGGAAGATAAAGAAGAAAATTTGAATCACAACAATATTCAAATAGATGAAGAAAAAAATATAGGTTTTAACAGTATTCAATTAGAGAATAAAAACTTGGATTTGAATGGAATTGTGATAGAAGATAAAAAGGATTCAAATTTAGATTCCACAAATGAATTTAAAATTCTAGAACGTGAAAATAAAGATTTAATAGAAATGGCCAAGAAGAGATATGGGAATACTATTGTTAATATTTACTTGAAAAGACTGAAAAAGAAGGGTATCGAAGCCACACGCAAGGAAATATGCAAATTTCGTAATTATTTCAATAAAAGGAATGATGACAAACTTTCAGGTAACGACAATTTAAATAGTAATGATGATGTAAATACCGGTACGGACAGCATGATAGACAAAGCAATTATCAATAATATAGGTAATTTGATTACTAATAGCACCTCTAATATAAATATCAATAATATTAATAAAACATATCTAAATAGCAATGAAAATAAAAATAAATCAATAACTGATGGTAAAAGTATGAATAAAGATAGTGAGCACCTGGTTAAGAATACTGCATGCATCAACAAAAACAAAAAAACAGATGATTATGTGACTGATTTTTCCAAGTTGAATATTCACGAAGGAAATACTGGTGATAATAAATTACATATAGAAAAAATTATACGCAAGTTTTCAGAAAGTAACGGGTTTCCATTACTATTAAAAGCTTCATTGTCTGGTGGTGGAAAAGGCATTCGAATGATAAACACGAATTCTGAAGCAATAAACACATATGAAACATGTCTGAAAGAAGGTGGTGGAGAAATGATGCTTTGTAAGGTAATTGACAATGCAAGGCATGTTGAATTACAGATGGCACGCGATAAATTTGGAAATATTCTGTTTCTTGGAACCAGAGATTGTACAATTCAGCGTAGACATCAAAAACTCATTGAAGAAAGCACAAGCAAAGATATTTTCTACAGCAAATATATAAGAGAAATGGAGAAAGATGCAAGAAAAATTCTAGATTATTCGAAATATGAAGGTGTAGCTACCGTTGAGTTCTTGTGCACCACGGAAGCATATTATTTTTTGGAAATTAATACTAGAATACAAGTTGAACACCCGGTAACTGAATTCAAGTACAATATTAATATTCCAGAAATACAGTATTTGATAGCTTTAAATCAGAGCATACGGCATTATAAAGTGAGAAAAAGTAAAAAACATGTTCTTGCTATTCGTATTATTGCCGAAAATCCCTACAATAACTTCTTTCCACAGACTGGTTCAGTCAAAATAGTGCCATATTACGATAAAAACGTTTTTATGTATTTTAACTCCACTGACGGAGTTATTTGTAAGTTTAACGACTCACAATTTGGCCATATTTTTGTAAAAGAAAAGACTAGAACATTATGCATTCAAAAAGCACTCAAGGTACTCAGTAAAATAAGAATTCACGGTGTTTCTACCGTTATTGAATGTATAAAAAGAATTTTAAAAAGCAAAGTCTTTCAGCAAAACGATTACAACACGAAAACATTCGAAAATGCTGTTGCTTTATGCAATAAACTTATCAGCGACAAGAATATCTCCAAAGAAAGATTATTGCATTTGTATAGATCCTACAACGAAACAAAAATTTCACAAGATGTGCTTTGCAATAATATGCATCATAAAGATTTCTTCGAGAATCATGATAGAAATTACAGCTACGATAATCTATCGTATAATAATGCATTCATAAATCATGAAACCAATACTAGAATAAATTCTGATGATTTTATTAAAGTTATGGCAATGCATAATATTAATAATCCATATATTAATCTTCCACCACATAATTTATCTAAGAATCAAAAAATTCGTAAAGAAGTTGCAGAATTTTACAAAAACTATCCCGCTAGAACTAACAATACTAGAAACAACCACAGCAAACATTTTTCAACACATAAATCTGCTCACAACCCTTTATATAGTTTTAATTCCTCGCATGAAAACTTTAATAGATTAAATAGAACAGATATTCGTTCCAAAGAATCCTGTCAAATTCAAACGCATAAAAACAATGTAAAAAATAATAATCTAGATTTTGAAAATAATGATCTATCTAAAATGTTGCATAGATATCAATCAAGAAATAATAAATCGAACAATAGTCTAGAAACCAATAAAACATATAACAATATGCAATCTAATGGTTATAACTTCAATCAGCAACAAAATGTTGGCATTGATGTTTCGAAAACAAATAATCTGTGTGATAATAACGACACTAAAAGTATTAATCTCAAGAAAAACAACCTTAATGTTACAAATAAAAGTGATTCTAAGAATTATTCACATAACATTAAGGCACAAAACAATAATAATATCATTAATAAAGATAATAATGTTAACTATATTTTTGATAATCATATAAAAAACAGACAAATCATTAGACATCACAAAAAAGTCACTATTGAAGACATTAAAAACACATATTACAATCAAAAAAGTTTTCAGGACAGCCAAATGAATTTTAATTGTAAAAAAAATTTAAATTTTATAGATTCTTTTAAAATGTCATGTATAAATGATATTGATGATTTTGAGTATAAAAACATTGTAAAAAACATTGATTTTTTGGTCTTTCTTGTAGATTTAGAACAAAAACACCCTTATTTATTTGATAAAACATATAAACTAGACACAGAAAATATTTTTAACGAAATTAAAAATTCTTTAAATCTTTCCGAAAAAAATTCATTCAATTTCAATATAAATACATGTAAAGATCAATTAAATACTTTGTATAATAACCGAAATATTAATGTAAATGACTTTTATTCGAATAAGGCGAAATCTCGAATATTCAAATTCAAGAAAATAGAGCCTATAATGTCTTTTTCAATGTTATTTACTCTTCAAAAATACGATATTACAGCCAATTTCGACCAAACAACACAAATACCACAAAAAATGCTTTCCGAAGCATCGACAAAAACTAAATTTATATACGAAAATGAAATATACGAAATCATAACATTTTTAATTAATCCTAATACTATTTGTCTAACAACTAACGATACGTTTGAAATTGTTAGCTTTGAAATACTCGATAAAAAGGTGTTTCTTTTTAATAACGACAAATGGTCTTCATGTTCGTTAATTTCTAAGAACAATACTTTCACGCTGTTTTTCGATGATGGTGTTCATACATTCTCAACAGAAAATGATAATGGGTTGATTAAAGCACCCAGTGATGGCAAAATTGTTAAATTTCATTGCAAAAACAACCAAAAAGTAAACAAAGGAACTGTTTTGCTCGAGATTGAAATTATGAAAATGAGAATACCTTTAATTTCCACATCAAAAGGTAAAATAAGCATTGATACAAGTAAAATATACGTCAAAGAAGGTGATGTAATTGGTAAAATAATATCTGATGACATAGAAGAACAACTAAGTAACTCTAAATTCACTTTTAACAACAAGATATATATTAAAAAACCATGTATTGCTGATACAGAAAACAAAATTGTCTATGATCCCAATCAAACCTTGAAAAAATATACTTTTGATCCCAACCAATACAATAAAAACAATATTTACGATCACATTCAAAGTGATATTAAGAATAGCACTTACAACCTAAATCAGAATACGAACAAATTTGATAATAGTAATACATATGACACGAAAAATAACAATGCAGTTAGCGAAGATCTTTCCATTTATCTTTTTACACCCAAAATTGATCATACATGTTATAAAAAAGATGTTTCTAATACTCTAAATAAACATAAACACATAAACACAACTATTCAAAAACCAAACGATCCGATCGACGAACAAATAACGCTGAAAAATTTGGCATTCTGGCTTAAAGGATACCAGGCACCCGATTTCTTAATAAAATCTATCCAAAGTAAAAATTTTACCTGTAACGACCTTATTGCGTTTATCAAATTTTACTCGAAAAGTCAATACCAATCAAAAACAACAGATAAAATAGTAGAAATAATACTAAGAAAAACATTGGAATACTTCAAAGCAGACAAGGAAATCGAAATAAAAGAATCTTTGATAGAAGTAATCACATTCGTAGATAAAATTATTATTAAAAGAAAATTTCCGAAAGAAATATTCTTTTTATTCACTGATCTAAGAAAACTAATTTGCGAGTACAAATTTAAACTTAGCAATTTTTACTACGATTCATCCGTCAGTGAACAAAAAATATTCGACTACCTTAAAAGAAGCTGCTCTTATAGAGAATCACTACTTTTCGTTCTGCAAAAATGCATGGATTACCAGGAACTGTTATTAAAAAAATACTTCAGCAATATTCTTAAGCTGACATGTGACAAAATCGGTATCAAATGCAGCTTCAATAAAAATGGTCATTTTTGTCTGTGTAAAAATAACACTAACGGCATTATTAACACCAAAAATAATGAATCTAACATTTTTACTACTAATAATACCATTAATAATACATGTAACATAAATCATGTTAATACTAATAAATGTGTTGATAATAAACTAGTTAATAAAAGCACCTATCAAAGCACTTCGGAAAATAATGAAAACTTGAAATCACAAATAAAAGCTATAACTGACAATAAAATATGTAAAAATACTAAAAAAACACTTACTTTCGAAAAAGATAAAAATAATATTAATTGTTTGTTTTGTCACTCAAATACCAACTGCGGTGATTTAGATGGTATAAAAACAATTCATTATAATTGTAAAACTAATAAAAAAATAGAATTTTTGATTCAGACACACCAAGAAGCACCATTTGTAACCTATCTTTACAAAAATAACACCTATTGTAGAGATACAGTTCTCATCAATTTTCTATCTAATAATTAAATGACTTATTATATTACTCTTTATTGAAT
>AFBI03000017.1:412312-516681 GCA_000230595.3 Edhazardia aedis USNM 41457 | reverse complement strand
TATAAATATCAAAATTTTATATTTAATTTTTTGATATAAATATCACATCTTTTTTAAAAATGTATTAAGAATTCACAATTTATAATTTTATCTAGATGTTGATAATATTTGAAATTTTAAAATTATAATATTATACACTATCTATATCTAACATACAAAATAATTCATATAAATAATATAAATTACAAAGAAATAAAATATCATAAAAAAAGAAGAAATAATGATGAATATTAAAAATAATTTTTAAGTGGCAGACAAGCAAAGTAAATATGATTTTAGAGGTATTCTAAACACAAAAAATATTAAAAAATAACATCTTAAATCTTTAATCCTCAAAACCATTAAGTTTTTTTCGAATCATACAATAAAAAAAGCATTTTTCTTCCTGATATTAAATATATATCTTCTATTGAAAATTAATGACATTGACAAAAAAGAAGAAAAAAAATTTAAACTAACTATATATATATATATAATTAATTTCTAAAATTTTTGTCTAAAAAATAATATTTATTCAGATAAACATTCAAAGAAATACAATAATACATAGTTTTCAATTATTTTTGAAGCTGTGTGTAAAAAAAGTAGAACATTTAAAACAAGTCTAAGTATATATAACTTTAATGACCATAATGTCGTCTACTCTCTAAAAAACACACTTTTAGTTACAAAGTATTCTATATGAGAATGTAAATGTTTATTAATCTTCTATCATAATAATAAAAAAAAGTGAAAAGTAAATGCATATTCAATTGAAAAAAATAATATTTTGTCTCTTAACCACAAGAAATCTTGGTATTGAACACATCGTATGATCATAAAACTTAGAAATTTACGGAATTTGTGTTTATAAAATTTATGCACAATAAAATGGAAAAGTGTTCGAGCGATAATGCCACTATTTTTTGCAAAATATGATGGCAAAAATTGGATGAGTAAAAAAATATTTTGTTTATAGTGAAAAGTTTTTATATATTTAATAATGAAATTATTTTATGAATGCATATAAATGTATTTGCCAAAAATAACGTATCATTTTTTCCAAATTTCTTTGTATTTCATTCCTTTATTATTTTTCTATTATTTAAAAATATTTGTTCTTAAAAAAACCTTTAAGGAGAAGAAATGAAAAACGAAAAAGGCCTGCCAACAGGATCCAATATAAGTAAACACAACGTTCAAAACATTTTTTAAGAGTTTTCATTTAAGTATTTATACCTTTATACATAAAACCTTCGGTATATTTGAAAGAATACCACAATATATAAAAGAGGTTTCAACTGATTTTTTATTTGAAACTTCCATTTATTTTAAAAATGTTTTTAGATTAAGCCCAAACATTTTTTAAACGAATATATATTATAAAATAAAAATTACTTTAGAAATAGCACACCCTATCGGCTTTATCTTACAGATAAGTATAAAAAAATTAAACATAAATGAATATTCATATAAAAAAATTACAAAGTTGATAGTATTTATATAAAAAACCAAATTTTAAATAAAAAAATAATTTATTTAATACCACTTTAAGAAATTATCTCGTTATCAGACATTAATTCTAGTGTAAATTTTTTAAAAAAATGTAAAAAAAGATTTATCACTAAAAAAATATATACCATACTGACATTCCTTGCCTGATAGGTTACAATATGCAGAAAATTCAAAGAATTAAAATATATAACAGAGTAATGAATTATCAACTTATATAAAATATATACATGGAGTAAGAAAACTGGATTAAAATATCTTATTTTTGTTTTTCATTTTTAAAAAATTTTTCTAAAGAGCTTTATATAAAAGCAAATGCAATGTTTTTTTTTAAATTAGCTTAAAGTTTTTTTTTATTCTGGCATTGGATAAGAATCAATTTGTTTGTAGGTAAATATTTTTTTTTAATATTTCTCAATTATGTATATGGTATTTAATATTTTTTACTAATTTTTTTTCATATTTTCTTGTATAAAAGAAAAACTATTGCAAGCAAAATATGAAGAAATTTACAATTAGAATATCATGTTAATAATTTTTTTAATCTTATATTTAAATCTCTGAGAATTGATTTTATTTCCCATCTTTAATCCTGAAAAAATGAATGTGACTCTATAATTTAGTTTTCTCCAGGATTATCTCAAACAATTAATAATTTTGGATTTATCAGTAAAATTTTAGTAAAACAGTATTTTTATGTTTATTCGCAAGAAAAGTTACATTATGAATTATTTTGTTTTTGATATTAAATAGAAGCTTGTGGAATGGCTTAAAGAATGCATTCAATTGCATAATCCTTTAAAAACAACTCAAAATCTAAAATTTTATAATTTAAAAAAAATCTTCAATATTGTAAATAAAAATATAATCAAGTTTTTTTGCATATATTTATCAAATTTTAACACTCAAGATGAAATCAAATGTGTAAAAAACTGAAAAATTTTAATTAAGTATTCACTATAAAAAAAATAAAAGTACTACTACGATGATTTTTCCAAATTGTTTTTAGCAAGTTATTTATTTATTTATTTCATTTGGCTGTTTTATAAGTTGATAAAAATATCAATTTTAATACGACTGGGTTCTGTTAACAATTGGATCAACAATTTTAAATTAACAAATAAATTATAACAAGAATATATAACAACATATCAGAAAATTTTAGTGATATTTGTATATTTTAATGTCATAAAGAGCTCATAAAAATCGAGGATTTTTTACAGGTGCTTTTTTTCATTCAGTGTTAGATGAATAAAGCAAGAAATATACGAGTAAAAATCTTTAATATTGATTTATACAAATTAACATTTTTTAGACCCAAAAATGTAAGAGTTTTACTAATTTATGCGGTTTAAAGGTTAGTAAGTTGTCGGTAGAAATTTATTTTCTTTGTTTATATTTTGCATTAAAAGAACTTTTTCATTATTTATTGTTTTTATTTTATCATTATGATTAAATTCATTTAATAGAAAATATTACACAAAAAGACAAATTTTAAAGAAAAAAATGATCCAATTAATATTTTTTTGACAATTAAATATATCAAAATAATTAAAGTAATGATTATTTGAAAAATTTTATTAAAATCGTAAAAAATGAAAAAGACTATTTTTTTGTCATTTAGAACGAATATAAAATGTTCTTATAGGGAATTCTGTGTTGGAGAATACGTTAAAGAAACTTTTCTAAAAATTCCAGCATTTATTAGGTCTTTTTCTTTGTATCTCGTACCTATTGGGTGTAGATATGATTTCAAAAAGACTTTGTGACATATTCTGATTAGTAGTGTTTAGGGTTTCTTGCACCTTAGTAAAATTTACTATAGTTTTGTATCTGAAACATGAATAGGATAAATTATGTAAAATAAATGCGAATAAAAGAGGTATATTTGTACTGACATTTTATCATATTATGGTTTATAGCCTAAAAAAACTATTTAATTATGTAAAAAATCAAAGAAATTTTATTAAAGCTTTATTTTCAATATACATGTATTTAGTTATGTATGATAACCAGGGAAGTTCGGTACAAAAAAGTGATTGGTTATTTTACACTTCAAAATATGTGAAAATATCTTTTTTGTGTTTTTTGATGTGTTTTTAGTCTGATTGGTGTAATTGATTTATGATCAAAATTGACATGATAAATTGATATTAGTTTACAATATCTACAAAATTGATGATTTTTGATGTTTAGAAAATTTTGATCTTTTTGATGAAATGTGATTGGTTTGATAAAATCAAAAAAGGCTCAAATAGCCTTTTGGATAAACTTTGACAGAAGTTTAATATCTTTTCCTATTTCTAACAATACATCTAAATCGGTAAGTCGGGCAAGCCGAGAGGCAGACCCCATCATCCAAAACATGTAAAAGTAAAGCTTTTATATATGTATCTGTCGGAATAGAATTGAAAAAGTACACCTCGTAAAACTTTTTTTCGACATACAGCATAATGTTGACAGGTTTCATTATGAATTCTGTTAATTTACAGAATTATTACTAAATTTATTTTTGACATAAATTTGATATGAAGTAATTTTTTATTTACAAATTTATTTAAAAAGTTAATTAAAAAAATTGATGTTTAAAATCAAAAAAAGCATTTTAGGAAACCTTTTCAGAAAGAAAGAGGAAGATGATTAAGCAGTTTCAAATCAACAAATCAATAAATAAAAATAACCAAACACCTAAATTCTTTTTTGTGTGTAAAACATTTTGTAAATCAATAAATTGTCAAATGGTTCCACGTCGTCCGGTAAGGATCTCCGGAACCGACAGTATGCTCATTTATTTTTTTTCTAAAAATAATAATGACAATATTAAGTATATAAATATATTTATTTTTTTAAAACTTACTACGCATACTTTATCTATTATAATATAATATAATTTTTCTCTCTTTCTATTGAAATTAATATAATTAATAAGAAATGAAGTAAGAAATTTAAAGTTATGCAGCCATTTTGTCGCTTATGATGGATATTTATATTGAAATCTGTTTAGCAGACTTATGTCTAAGTGTATTTTAGTTTGAAAGAGATTAAAGTACTAAATAATAAGAAAACTATATCTTTGATAAAAAAATTATATACAAATAAACCATATCATTAAAAATCAATATATATGCATCGACCAATTATAAATATAAACTCTAAAAACTGATGAAAAATTTTAAACAAAAGAATTTTTTTGTTATTCTTTTATTATATCAAAAAAGTCAACCGAAAAAAATTGTGATTGTATCACAACAAATTGATATGGAATCGTAAAAATGATGTATCGAATTACATAAAAATTACTGTTTATTTATTATAAGATTCATATTTTTATATATAAAAACTGTTTTTTGTTTATATATAATTCTTGCTTGTTTTTTGTCATTTTTATCGCATAATATTTATATAAAAGTAATTTAAGATTTTTAATGGCCATAATAGTATTGTGATAATTTTTTTTCATCTAGAAATCTTAGAAAATTGATCTTTTTGATTTGATTATAGAAATATTAATTTTTTTATATATATTTGTTCATTAATTATTTTTTTAAAGGACTTTATGTTCAGTTCATAAAAAAACATTGAAAAAAAGTATTATTTTACTCTACAAACAAACATTGTATATTTAATTTACGAAATGTATAGACAATATGCTATAAATTATCATTTATTATATGAATTTTACATATTATATCATTTCTATCAAAAATTCAACCTTAAAACTTTTAAATCTCATGGTAGATTTTTATATATTTCTGTACCCTAAAAAAAGATTTTTAGTAGTTTTGTTATATTTGCAGCAAGCATTTATTATAAATTTAAGAGTTCCTTATATGAAAAAAGTTTTTGTAAAACATCTAAGTTCATGTATACTTACATTGCGAAAAGAAAATAAAAATTTTATCATGTAATCAAAAAAATCTATGTAAAGTGTTAAATGAAGATTTGAATTTATATATTGATACTTACGCATTTATAATGTATGTGATAAGTCACAGATTTTTTTAAAAAATCCCAATTAACTCAGAAAATAAAAATTGTTATGTACCTTTTAATAAGACTTTTTTGAACATTACCAAAGTTCTAATGTGTATGCAAAAATCTTTTTATTATAAAAAAATTTTTTTTTAAAAAGTATATAATGTTTGAAATTTAATAAAATTTGGGAAGTAGTCTTAAATCTTATCATTTTAAAAGCTCAAAATTAGATTAGTAACTATTTTACAATAATATTTTAGATAAAATTTTATTAATAATTCTAATGACATTGACGAAACAAAAAATTGCTACTTATAAACAGAATCATGTTGAGCATAGAGCTTTGATGTATATAATGCATTAATAATATTCAAATTATTTGTTGTCTTACATTAAATAAAAATTTTTGTATTTATAAAAATCTTAAAGCTTTGATTGAAAACAAATCTTCTAATCTTAGCAAGTTTTAATAACTATTTATTAGAAAATTAGACAGAAATCAAAATATCAGTTATCCAATAAATAATTCGTTTAAAAATAAAATTTATATATAAATATATATATTATAATGCACCAAGCCATATTTAATAACGAAACTTCTGTATAAAAATACTCTATATATAAAATATTTTCTTGTGTAGAAATTTACCAAATAAAATCTCTACATAAAACACTGATATTTCTATGTTAGAAAAATACTATCGAACTCATGTAGCATCGAAATAGAGACTGACAAAAATATTTTGTTACGAAAGTTTTCAGTAAAGCAATTAAAAAAATTTAAAGAAGAATCAAATTGATTCACTGATTAGAGCAACTATAAAGTCAAATAAACGTAGAAATATATTCAAAGCAACATGTTTATAATATATTTAAAAAGGTAACACTGTATCCTTCGTAATATGGTAGTATGTTCTATTATTATCTATTTTTGGAATTTAGCCAGCAAGTAGTTTGTCTATTAAAAATTATATTAGATACTTTTGATATATACTTGACACTAAATATTTGTTTTTAAGATTTTTTTCTTAAATGCAAAGAATGTATTTTGTGCGGACACTATATGTACTTTTAGATTTAAATTGTTAAATATGATGCAAATGCATAAAAATATTGGTAAAAACTATAATTTAGAATATATTTCTGTTTTATTGTATCTAAAGAATACATTATTTATGTAATACGAATAATCTAAAAAATTAAACTTTGTCAAAAAAACACAATTGCATGATTATGCTGAATTTTATATCAAATATATCTTAGTAAAAAAACCCTTTATACTTACGTACTCAAAGTTTATCGTTTAAACAACTTTAAAAACAATAAAACTATAATATCATGTGTTATTGGGATCAAAATTTTAATTTATGAATCTGTTTGATCAATTTCATGTTTTCAGTATAGTTTTTACTTTTTTTTATTATAAAGACTTGTATTATAAAATTAAAATTGTTATAATTGCATAATAAATTTTAATTGATCGTTGAACCAGATTGGTTGTGCTGCACAAAAAAGTCTTTTTAGTTCCCAGAGAACTTGACCATAAATATAATAAATAATACACTATTGCAATTATCAAACAATAATAGTTAAAAAGTCATGTTTTGCAGACTATAAGCGATATTTTTTCAAATTGCGATTTATTAGTATAATAACGCAAAATTGTTTTTAAATAACAAAATGATGTTTAAATTGTGAAAACCTTAAAAAATTGATTAACTTATCAAGAAAATGAAAACTTTTCACGATTAGGATGTGCTTTTGCATCATCAAAGATTTTTTGTAACGATTGAACGAGTTCTTGCTTGGCATAATAGATACATAAGTATCTTTTTTTACCCCAGGGAAAAAATATCATTTAATACTAAGTTAATATGTAAAAAAGCATGTTTTTTAGCTATTACATTGCTAAAACGCATTTTAAACAATACAATTCTTTTCTTATGTATTTTTTAAATGAAACTAGATTTAATTTAAGTTACAAAAACAATGTAAATAAAACATGACTTTTATTAGACCATTTTTTTATTCGCCAATATTCTTTATTTAAAAACAAGTTTTTGATCTCTAATTTTTTTTCCTAAAATATATTTTTTTGTTAATACTACAAAATATGATACAATTGATGTTAATAAAGGTACTATAATTAAATTTCTATACTAAAGAAGAGGATTTCTAAATTCAAAAAACATAAGAAAGTTAAAAAGTTCTAGTTTTTTGATAAAAAAAGTTAATACAAGTAAAATAATAATAATTTTAGTGGTTTAGAGATTTAATGCAGAAGTAAAAAAGACAACTAGAATGTTAGTGGGCAATGAATAATATAGTTGATAGATTGAAAAAAATATAATTTTTGAGTAAAAAAACGGTGTTCAAAATAAATTTAATATAATAAAATCAATAATAATTAAATCTTTATAAAAAATTTAAAGTTTTCAATTAAAATGTTGCATTATACTGAAGTTAAAGTTTATATAACTTTATGTGTCAACCGTGTAAGCATTTTTAATAATATATTAAAGAGAAGAAAAAAAACTTTTTTTATACCATGATAATCATATACTCTGTGTTTACATGCAATAATCATTCCTGTAAAACGAGTCATTGTGTTTCGTACGCAATTTATATAGGTAGCAATATGACACAATATCTTTGTAACTAATTGTGAATTTTTTTATTTGTTTTGATTTTAAGGTTTAAAAAAATGTTTGATATAATGCTTTGATTTTCAATACATATTGATTTATATAGGCTATATATGGCATGAATCTAAATAAAGGGTGCTATATTAAAAATCTTATAATCGTTTTGATAAATCTTCCGAACGTGAAGCAACACATTCTAATCCTCTAATTGTGATTTGTATATATTTAGTTTATATAAGAGAAAAACAATTATATTGCCTTTTTTTAATAAATAAATTTTTCTATTATTTTGAGTTATAAATAAAACGTATTAAAAACCGTATTTTTAAAAAAATTATAATAAATAATGAATATTTTTATAAAATAGAAATTCGATCATTGGTTATAGTTGGATACAAAACCAGATATGGTTTTTTTTGACATCTTTATAATCATTTAGTATTTATAGTGCAGTTAAAATTTTTAATGGTTTCTTTGCTTAATGCATAAAATTGTACTTAAAGTCAAACATTTTAAATTTTACCGGTGTAGAAACTTGTTTGCATTCCGCTAGACTCTTTAAGTAATCTAGATAAGTAGATTTTTTAATAATTGGAAGAAAACGAACATTGTAATTTTTATTATGTCTTTATATATTGTAACCATCTGCTGCAATTGAATCAAATAACTCATATTTACTTCGTATAAACATGATATTAGCGATTAGTGGCGCAATTTATAGTATTTGTACATTTTTTTAAGACAGTAATTTAATTTTTTTGTTGTTGTGGTTAAATTTCTATACACTATTTGAATATCTTTGTTAATGCAATCTCATATGATATATTGATCATTAAAATGTCTATTTTTTAAATAAAAACGTGCTCTTGTATTAAACACGATTAAGCCATAAACTAAAACATATGAATTTATTTATTTTTATTATAACTTTGTTGGATGGAACTTGATTAGAATTGTAAGAAAACGAAGATAAACTAAAGATTGTTTTTTTTGCATATTAATTTTAAAAAAATTTCCTTTTATAATTTTTTCTTGTTTTTTAAACCAATCGTCAATTATCGACTATCAAAATCAATATTTAAAAAACCACTTGATTTTCAGTAAAATATCTTTAATCATTTTATGTCATTTTTTGTAATAAAATAATCAATATTGGTAATTATTCAATCAACCAGTTGGAAATAGTGTTTTCTAGTGGTAACTATTTTCTTATTTTGATTGGTCTTTTGAAATCTCCTTATCTTGAAAAATCAAGAAAAATGATTTTTTTGACATTTTTCTTATTTTACTGGTGTAATTTATCCTTATTTACATTTGATCATTTTTGGATCAAAATTGATCTTCTTTTGTGATTTTTATAGGTCTTGTTTGTTGATAAAGAAGACATTAAGAATTTGTTGATTTTTGATATTTTTTGATTAAAATGTAATTGGTTCATTTTGATCAAAAATTGGCTTAAATAAGCCAAAGTAAATAAATATATCGAGAAAAAAAGGTCTTTTATTTTTTATACAACATCAGATAACAATGATAAATCGGGAAGGCCAAGAGGCCGACCCAGAAATTCCAACCCAACCAAAAATAATTTTTTATTTCAAATTTTAAACAATATTTGACAAGATTATTTTGTCGAATATTATTTTTTCCATTTTTCCAAATCAAATGACAAATTTCTAAAATAAATATTAGTTTTTCTAGATATCTACAATTATAATGAAAAAGGTACACTAAAACCGTAAAACTCTTAGTATTCAACAAACTTATTTATAAATTTGTGTTATTATTTTTTTTCAAAGAAAATTCTCAAGTTTTCGTCTATGAAAGTGCGTAAAACCTTCCTCTATTTTTTAAATGGTATTTATTCATGAAAAAGCATCCTTTTTGTTGCTTTGTTTTATAGTTATTGACTTTTTAATCCATGTTTTTCACAACATATTTGCTTATATTGCAATAAAAAAATAACTATAAATATTTATATGATTTACGCTATTATCATTTCCATTTTTTAGTTCAAAAAACTTTTTAACCACAATATTTTTTTCTTATCAAAATCTTGAATAAAATTTATTTAATCGATTTGAGATATACTTTGTGCACATATATTGTTGTTAAAAGCAGCAATACTTAATTAAGAAATTTTAATTCGTTGCGAAGATAAAATAAATGAACAAAATGTAAACTTTAAATTTTTTTTAAGTAATAAAAGATTATATGAACAAATATGTAAAAATAAGGTATATTGCTCCAAAAATATTCGGAAATATTGCGTCCACAATACAAATATAAAATCAGACTCGCATTTAACATTTCAAATTTATCTGACATTGATAAGAGTATTTATTAAAAAACCAATTGCATAGTTTTATTTATTAGAAATATCGCTTAAAAGATAACAGGTAAGTTTTTCAAACATTATACGTTTGTGATCGACTTTGTCAATACCCAAAATTGTATTGTTTTTTTGTGCAAACGCATGCGTATTTTTTGAATTAAAAACTCTTTGAAAATAACTTGGTAAGTAGACAATAAATTATTATTTTTGTTTTTTTATGTAGAAAGATAATTTTTATAATTTATAAATATTAGATATTTCAATTTTTTAAAGAATCAAGCTAGTTTTAAATATTTTTTTTGCAAATTGTTTATTTTAATTTTTATTTTATCCAATTCAGAAAAAAATTAGTCATCAATTTAAAACCATTATTTTGAAAAAATATATTTTAAAACAATAAAAAAGCGTAAATTTCAAAAAAACTTTTGATTTATGTTTTTTGTTTGTTAAATTGCAAATGAAACCGTGCCAAAGCATTTAGGAAAATATAATTTATTATGAGTCATATCTATTTAGTATATTTTTGCGAATAAACAGCGAAAATAACTATTTAATTGATTAATTTTGACATGTATAGATGCTTAATAATTATGTTTTGAATTCAATCAATCAACTGATGAGTAGAAAAATCCGTAACAAATTCTAAAATCCAAATCAAAACTAAAATTTGTTGTCATACACAGTACGAGAATCTTTTCAAAACAAAAACTAAAGTTTTGTCAAGTTTAATTTATTTTAAAATTATAAAAATTTTTATCAATTTAATTTTTAGTGCATTATGATCTTATAATGTTATAAAGCTGTAAAATGATTCCAATTTATAATCTATAAAAAATTTCTTTGTAATTTAGTAAAAAAATTTGACAGCAGGCAAAGACAACAGTGATACCACCTCTAAATAGTCTATGCTATCATTAAGATGTTAAAAAAGAAGTTTGATTTAAATTTACTTGTTTTTTATAAGAGTTGGTTATAAATAGTCTAGCCATATTGTTTTCTTTTGGAGAGTTACTACATGAATTAAAGGATTTCAGCCAAAAGCATCCGTTTTATGCTTTTACAATAGATACATACAATTCTACCTACATTTGAGCATGAAAGACAAGCGTAGAGAATTCGAAGAACAGATGTGGGTGGCAGCTAGACCGACTCTAAGCTTTATAAACCCACATAAGAATAAATATTGTAAACCCTAATTCTATCTCTTTACGCGTTGCATTTAAGATTTTATGATCTTTTTCACTATATTACAGCACAGTTATTCAATAGATTTTTCCAGAAATTGTAAAAGTTCGGGTAGAACAGTTTGTCAACCCCAATTTCAACTTATGTATTATGATTGAAGAATAGTTTTTACAACTATAAATCAAGAACTGAGCATTTAAAATTAAAAATATATGAAGTAAATAATAATCGCTACGTAGCTTTATTAAAAAAATTATTTTGTGAGCAATTATAAACTTTAAATCATACAATAAAAATTTTTTGTTTTTAAGCATCTTTCTCTGATATAAATTTGCAAAAAACCCAAACCCGTTTTTTTCAATGAAAAATTAAAAATTAATTTTGAAAAAAGAGATTGAACATAATTAATCTGAAATAGAAAACTAGTAAATTTGATTCAAGATATACTAAAAAAACTTAGATGAATAACATTAAAGGTGTTAAGGGTTTAAATATTTTTAATCATATCAGTCCAGTCACTTTAAACTTGTTATTCTCCTAAAAAATACCTATCAACCTCCATTGGCCATACATTGAATTCACATTTTGTAAATTATTCATAATATCAATTATAAAATCTTTTTCTTTAAAATTTATTATTTGAAAAGATAATTGCCAAATATAAAATTTAAGGCATTCAAACAAAAAACTAGTATAATCCTTAATGTGTTCCGTTTGAAAATAATGTATCTTTTGGTTATCGCACGTTATTATGGCATTATGCAAGAAACCTAAAGAAAAACAAATATTTTGGAAATAATTTGATATCTTATCTTTAAAAACTGAAAGAATTGCTGTGTTTTGTTTGCCGCTTTCCAAAATTTCAATAGAATTAAGTGAATTCGGATCTATTTTAGTATTGATTAAAGTATTATTTTGAAAATCAAAATCGCCAATTTTAGCTTTAAAGGAATATTCATCTGTTTCAACATTGAGTGGTAGTGTCATAGAAAGATTTTGTTGGTGTCCTTTTATAGAATTAATTATATCGGATTTCAAATTTGTTAAAGAATCCGACAAATCTTTATGTCTTTTATTTAAATTATCAAACAGATTTTTTAAAAACAATGGTCTATGGCCGCTTTGGATCTCAAAATTTAGCTGTTTAATAACAATAAAATAACCAATCAAAAATATTTTCTTAAAATTGTCGGTAAATGTGTTTATATATGCTTCTGAAGTAACCGAAAGATTACTAAAATTAGAATTTAACTCATTTATGGTTTTAATATAATCGAGAACAATGTTTTTCATCATAAGTATTTTTTTATTGTCTATTGGATGATAGCCTTTGAATAAAAATAATTCTGCCGTGGCATTATTTTCTAAATATACTGCATTTCTAAGAATATCTACTGAAATCACATTTTCTGTATTTGAAACATTTATCTTATGAGATTCTTCAGTATGCATAGGTTGTAATGAGCAACATACATCTTGTAACGTGCAAGGGTTTTTGTCACTGATCACTTGACTTTTTTGTTTGGTAATCATACATTGATTTTGAGAAGAATTAGAAACAGAAATAATATCTTCACATGGTACCTGCTCTTTTTTAATTAAGATTTTTAAAATCTTTTTATTGTTTAATATTTCATTACTTTTTTCCCGTAATCTTCTCATATTTCTTCTTTCATATCGTCTTTGTCTTTTTTCTGCAACTGGTTTGCTTTGAAATACTCCAACTAAAAAAAATACTGAAACCAATTTAGCAAACATTTTAAGGGGCATTTTTTAACTTTATATATAATTTAAAACGTCAATTTCTGTTATTTTATATTGATAATTTATTTTGAAATTCAATCAAAGATAACAAGTATTTTATAAATTTCTCAAAGCTAGGAGTCTATGTAATCGACAAAAATGCGATAAAAAATTTTGATTTTTAAAAAACCACAAACATTAATTTATAATTAATCAATCAAGTAATGTAATTAGACCAATTATAAAATACCAAGGGAAATTTTTATCGAAGTATTGACATTCAATAATATTCAAGTAAGCATAAAAAGATTTTTTTATTAATTATCAGTAGAACATTAAAAATAATTTAATACTGACGAGTAAAGACCATTAAAATTAAAAAATGAATAAGACTTATCATTTTTTCTTATATAATTGTTGGATGGATCTTGATTAGAATTGTAAGAAAACGAAGATAAAATTAAAGATTGTTGTTTATGCATATTTATTTTAAACGATTTTTTTTTATAATTTCTTTTTAGTTTTTAAAACCAATCATCAATCATCAAAATCAATATTTTGTAAACCACTTAATTTCCAGTAAAATATCTTAAATCATTTTATGTCAATTTTTGTAAAAAAACTAATTCACATTGGAAATGATTACATTAACCAATGACAATTTTTCATTTCAAATTTTTAACAATTTTTGACAAGATTAATTTGTCGAATATAATTTTCATTTAAACAAATCGAATAACAAAATTTCTATAAATAAACATTAATTTTTCCTAAATAAATAGAACTTAAATGAAATAATATACACTTAAATCCTTTAGCTCTTAATATTCAACTATAATATAATTTTTTTCTTCTCAATATTCGATAAAAACTTTCAAATCATCAAAAAAAAACTCAGGATGTTTTTAATAATTTGATTAAATTAGAAATCATATATTGATCATATGATTAATAAAAATATGAAAACACAAGATTGTTGTAAGTTTAAACTTGTTTTTTTCATTAATGCATGAAATTTAATCGACTATTTTACTTAAAAATGGAATTCATCAACTCAAATTTTTATTGATATGAAAATATATTTTATAATTTTTTTTATCGCTTTAATTAGATTTTTCGTTCATTTTGCACAATTGATTTTATATGTGTAAATTAAAAACTACTACACATTTTATATGAAATTGTAATATCAGGTCAAATTATGTTTTATCATTCTTTTATAAGATTGTTACATTTTTATGACTGTGTTGAACACTACATAGAAACCTCTTAGGAATGACAAATTCAATTATTTAAAAAAATTTCCAAATAAACAAAAAATTTGCTCATATAAAAAGCGCTAATATGAAAACTAAGTTTAAATTTAAACTACTAGTTCTAGAAAAAATATCTTAATCTTTTGAAATCCTTATTTTATTTATATTACTTTTTGAAATCACTTACTTTTCAAACCTAATTTATATCTTTACCAAATAATCAGCTTGTATTCATTAATATTTATTCATTTTTTAAATATTATTTTCTCTTAAAATTTATTTAATCTTCTCATTGGATAATCGATATTTAATAAAAATATTTCTTCTAAAATGATTCAGAGTAAATTCAAGAAAAAAATTTTTTTTCTTTCCAAAAAACATAGAAATCAACATTCTCTCCTTTTTACAGTATAA
This sequence comes from Edhazardia aedis USNM 41457, assembly GCA_000230595.3. NCBI lineage: Eukaryota > Fungi > Microsporidia > Culicosporidae > Edhazardia > Edhazardia aedis. The sequence goes on along the minus strand of AFBI03000017.1, from coordinate 501,640 downwards.
TATGCTAATTTTACGAATTTCAAAATATTGCAAATTATGTAACAAAAAAAAAGATATATATGAAGAAACTTTTAAGCAAACTTTTCAAAAGATCATTTTTTTATTTTAGATGTTTGCGTTCTATTGTATAATAAAAAACACATATTTTCATTTCTATGTTATAAAATAGATTTATTCTGAACAAAAAGATTTTTTAACATAGGATTCTTCTTTTTATGATAAAAAAAATATTCAAAAATAAAAAAATTATGTCTATAATGTTATCTAATTCTACATGGTTCTTTTTTTGAAAAATTTTCAAAAAAGAATTAAATAAAACATGCCAATACCAAGTTTTGTTGCACTACTTTTGTTTATAAATTTTCTAAATATCGAAATATGAGGATTTTGGAGAGAATAAAATCTGCCATACTATAATTTTTGACTTCATCAGGGCTTGTCTAGATACTTGGGTAACTATATTTTGACATGTCTTTCCGAACCTAACCATGATTGTATATTATATTAGGGGATATTCTGTTATACTTAAATAGTATCAATGTTTATATTTTTTGATTCAAATAAACATTTCGGTGGGAACAGTCTGGATTACATAGTTAATCCCCTGGGAAAAAGGTTGCTTCATTATATAAACAATCTGTTTAAAACATAAAATATTTATTCAAAATAGTTAGATATAAATTTCAATTTTGTAGCAGATATATGTCATAAAAAATTACAAATTGATCTATTATACTGAAGTATAGTTAAAATACGGTAATTAATATTTATATTTCGGATTTTTTTTGAGCAATTAAATACAAAATAATCTTTCCTTATTGTTTTAATATTATTTGATATTTACTGTTTTAATAAAAAAACTCACTACGACCAACAGAGTAAATCTTAAGAAAATTACAAAATAAAAAATAAAATTAAAAGCACTAGTTTTGTTTGTCTGAAGTATATAGCGTATTCTAAGATTTAAAAAAAACAAACTTAATATGTGCTTAAAAACGTCAATTTTTCTGTTTCTAAAAAATTCACACCGGCTACCAGATGAGCACATTAAAAATAAATTTTCTCTTATTTGTTATTTGTTTTACTTGAAGTAAATTACCTTAAATACTTTATCATCTTTAAGTAAAAAAAACTAACTAATCACAGATAAAATTTTAACTTTATATTTTTATAGATTTTTGTTTCATTTTAGTGTAAAGATGCGTAAAGTATAAAAAATTCAAGTTTTTTTTTTGCATTTTTTAAAAAAAAATCATTGCCTAAATAGTCATTTAAGTGTGGTTTTTAGTAATTCTTAACTTAAAACACATATTTTATATTTTTTAAATATTAATCTGAAATAAAAAATATATATTTAAAAGTTTCTATGCAAATAAGTTTTATAAAAATAAAAAATATTTTTCTCAACAATTTGTTTTTGTTGTCATGACTGTAAAAAAGTATATCATGATAAGATTTAAGTATAACAAATATGTTTTAAAACATAAAAGTCTTAAGCTCTAAAAATCAGAATTTTACAAAAAATAATTAATCTATGATGAGGCGAATATTAATCGAAAATAGTAAATACAAACAATGCTTTATACTTTAAGGGTCTGTTTATAAATTTTTTGCAATTTTAAAAAACTTATTTGTTTTATTTTTACAGTTTTGTAAAAATATTGCATTCTTGTTTTTCTTAAATACTATTACTATTTTCCAAAACACTGATTAGTAAATTTAAGAGTGGATTCACAAGCTTATTAAATACGGCTAGGAAGTGCCGGAGCATCTGAAGAAGACTAAAAAACTGTTTTTTTGTTTTTATTTGTTCTAACAAACATAATTCTTACACCATTAGGCTATATATAGACAAACATTTAACCATTGTGTTTCAAAAAGTCCGTTTTCGGAACATTCAATGTTTATAGTATTGTTTCTATCTTATCAAAAACAGCTACATCTGATAAAGTATTATTATATTTATCTTTTAGCTTTAAAATACCAGCAAGTATCAGGTTTGACACCTGATTCGGATGTAATGAATTCCAACAAATATAAAATCTACAGTATTAAAGATAATAATATAGACTTTCATATTTTTTAAAGTAACAAAAATAGAAGTCAATTTTTCATATGGTATTCTGAATCAATATTCAACCATAGTCATACATCGCTATTATTTTCAACTACCTAATTTTCTATTTACAGAGCTTTCTACACATTCTATATATAATACAAATTATAATAATTATTTTTTCAACTATCGAAGTCAACAATAAATTAGGATCATCAGTATTTCGAACAATTTTAAGAAAAAAAATTTATGAGGTAAGTAATATATCAACACCTATTTAAAAACCAAATATTAAATATTCTGAAACTTAATGTGTTGCTACTGTAAAAAAACAAGTTGTTATAAAATTTAAAAAAACATAATATCGACAACATATAAAAACATTGAGATATAAACATCTAAATAACAAGATTCGTAACTGTTTTTACCAAATTCATGTATATATTTGTTTTCAAGGTATTTATTGAATATTTAAGTTTCAAGTATAAGAAAAATTTACAGAATTGTGATAAGCTGTAATTACAACCCTCTAATCAAAAAAATTCAACTTTTAAAAAAATTCTTAACAATTATTGTTTTTTTATTCTTTAAATTTTGCAATATTTGTAATTCCTTATCGTCATAATATTTTTTAAATCGTATATTTAAATTTGAAAGAGATCTATTATATTTTGCTCTTTATTTCATATAAATATCAAAAAAACGTATGAAAAAGTGATTTAAAACATGTATAACATGTTTTTTAAATAATTTATATATATATATATATAAAATCACCTTTTATATTGACTTAAATACCTTTATTTATATTGAATTGTTTCTATTTGTTGTATACCTAGTGAGATGGCGAAAACTTATAGTAATAACTCAATTGAAAGAATATATTCTTTAGTTCGAATTGATTTAAAGTAAAATTGTCATAAATTGTTCATAAAAAGGAAACCAATATAAAATAACTTGGATATTGTAGTTTATATTTTTTTTTATTATAATTTCTTTATGTCTTTTAATTGTCTCGTGCAATAAAAATCTTGTTTTATATTTTCTCTCTCTAGGGACAATTTAAATATATCATTTGTGCTCAAATGATGTCGCAAGGCAGCAAATCTTGTAATCCCGCATTTATATCTCTTTGTACATCATTAAAACTACCAAAAAATATTTAAATACCATTTAAAAATTTTTTACAACATTCAAATATACATAAATATTGCAGTATATCATATTATATCGTGGATAATTTAAATTAAAATTTTTCAAAATTAATAAAAAGATTTTATTCAAGTAAAAAAAAGATTAGAACATCAATCAACTTTCTTTTTAAGACTTAAATGTCAAATTTTGTATAAAATTGCAATTTTGAAATTTTTAGTTCAAATCGCAAAAGAAATAACATTATATGCCAAAATAAATAATGATATTATTTTGAAGAAAAAAATTGTCTTTTCAAGATGTAAAATTAGTTTCTAAATGCCGAAGCCAGAAAATATTTTTATTATGTCGTAACTTGAGTGTCAGAACATTGCTACAAAAGTAAATCGATTATATTTTAGTGTAAGTTTTTAGGTTAGATTAATCAGAGTCACAGCAAAAGGGTCCGCACAAATCGCCGAAATTTTTATTTTATTAAAAAAATCAAAACCGTTGACAAAAACAAGACTGCAGAAGATAATTAGCTGATCATTCCAAATGTACACTATGAAAAGATTTGACGTATTTTTTTAAACACATATAAATAATTTAAGATTTCATAAAATGACTTTATTAAAATTTTCAATAGTGATAACAATTTAAATGTTTTTGAAAACATAAATAATATGCAGAAATTCCCACACCATTACCAATTGTCGGTATCACTTATTTTGCACAAATTCTTAAAAAAATGATATTCTCGTCAAATTCAAATTTTTTACTTTAGCGAATTGTGCGAAGACGAGAAGAAAAGACTTATTAAAGAAAATATTTAAACCTAAATGAAAACCAATATATATATATATAATGTTCATTTTTAATTTTTATAATACTTTTTTTTGTTATAATATAACTTACATTCGATTTATACTAGCGATTTATCGATGGTAATTTATTTTGTATTGGATAAAAATCTACGTTTTTCAAGACCAAGCCGTTTCCTAATTTTTTATTTGTGTTTTAGTATTCTTGTGCTAAAAACCATTTGATATGTGTAAATTTCTATAATAGCAGACTGATTATTATATCTAAAAACAAGATTTTGGTGTTTAAAATTACAATCATTGTATATTTAATATTATACATTGTCGCTAACATAGCTTTCTTGTGTCATTAAATTTGAGCAGTAAAACAGAATGCATCGAAAAAAATTAATTCAAATTGAAAATAAAACATATATTTACATAAAATTAACATTGGTATTTGAATTATAATAATCAAACTGACATTAAAAAAACCTCTATAACTCTTTTAAAAATATTCAGTAATTTTTATAATCTTTGATCTTATTTGACATAATTTAGAGCATCGATTAACATATAGAAAGTAAAATTAATATAAGAATAATCAGTTTATATGTTTTTTAGTATTAAAATCATCAAACAAAATTGTGTATTAGTTTAAGATACCACAAAAATAAAGTGAATTTACTTAAATAAATTGAATTTTTTAGCTTTTTCAATAACTTTTTAATATAATTTTTATAAATTGTATTTGCAAATAGTAAATTTGTTAATGGCTTGTTTTTGTAAAATTTATCTATAATATTTTTTATGTTTTTCATTACATAAGATTTATATTATATGAGATTTTAAAATATTTTTTTTCTATAACATTATTCTTATAATAAAACCACATTAAACTAACAATTTTAATAAATAATTTAAAAGTTACATCTTATGATGTTTAATCGCAAAACCAGGTTGTTTCATTGTATACCGACAAAAGTGTTTTATATAGCACGATTTATTGAAACTTTATTTCTGATAAATTTTTACTGCGAATTAAAACCATTTCAAATATATAAAAAATTCATTTTTTCTATAAAACACAAAGCTATAAGTAGCGCATTTCAACATATTATTTTAAATGAAAAAATTTATATTTAAATGAAATGCTAGATCACTTACAATTTTGTGCATATCAATATTTATTGTTGGTCCTTTATCCTGGTTATTCTAATTTTTTGTTAAAAAAAACAATGTTTAAACCTACAAATCTTGCTAAAGTAGTCCGAATCTATGGTGGTATGAATGGTGCAAGCATATGTTGAATACGCAACAATTGTCAATATTTTGTGAAAGAAAAAAGAGAAAAATTTTAAGATAAAGTATCGAATATCATCTTTATAAACTTTTTTGTTTAGAAATGGAGCTAAGTCGCGAGCATACGAAGAATTCTGTGTTTAGATTCTTTGCTTGGATGTAATCCGATATAATATAAACAAATGCAAAAATCAACAAAGTGACTATATTTATGGTTTGTAAATGATGTGATTCTTGTGGGTCAAGAGTTTTATTGAATTTAAAAAATATCTGATTTTCTATCGGTAATTATCGAACACCAACTATATCAGATATGGAATGTTGCATCAAGTGCTGATTCTGCGATAAACTGCAAATTTTTTAACTTTATTTTTTTGTACGTTGACTTTCAAAATCCAAATTAAATATGATTTAAGTTTAAAAAATTTGAAAAAAAAACATTTAAATTTTGATTTATATAATATTTGTCAAAAAAAACTTATATTTGAATTATCGAATTGGAAAATTAAATTTCTAGAAATTTTTTAAAGGTATTATAAATTAGATTTTTTTTTGTATACAAACATTTTTCATTCATTCAAATGGAACAAATAATCAGAATATGACCCTAAAACATTATATATATCGTTGCATTTAAATAGAATAGTGTTTTAAAGTCCTAAATTTTTTTTACATATAAAAATAATAGAAAAAAATTTCAATTTTAAAAACATACTTAATATACTATAATAATGACCTAACATTGCGATAGATAAAAGAATATAATAATTTCCAGACTTCCGCACGATTAATCAAAAAATAATAAAGTTATTTTTAAGTAATTAACCTACCTAAATTTAAATATTTAATTAAAACTTTGGAATCTAATAAATTTCTCAACCAATGCAATAAATATCTTTAACTTATATAAATACGTAAATTTTACCAAAAGTGAAAAAATAAATATAATCAATTCACGAAGTTTATACGCTTGAACGTGTATGCAACGTAGTAACAAAATCAACTTTCCTCTCTAAAAAATGATTTTTATATATCTATAATATCAATTATAAACAATATTAGTATCATATCTAAAGCATATTTGTTTATGTCTAAATTAAAGTTATTAAATATCTCGATTTTAGTTTTTTTTCTTAACTAATTATAATTAGTATTATTTTTATTTTATTTTTTTAAAAATTTAGACTAGAAGAAAAGGTTTTCTTTTATTTTTGTAATATATATTCATCATAAAAAATGCACGTTTTTTAAATTTTATTTACTATGTTTTTTTGTTTTTATTATTCACTTTTTTGCATATGTATTGGTTTTGATAATCATTCCTAATTTGTTTTCATTTATAAAAAGGAAAACAAAATTTAAAATTTTTACTAATTTCTCTTACAGCAATATTTAGCTTCATTTGAGAATATTTTGTTGATAATTTTTTATCCTGTTACATATTGTCATATATATATTTAGAAAAAATTGTTTTGACCTCAACTGATTATTTGAAATTGAAATCGTGTACGAATGTCTTTATACATAAAATAAGTGCATATAAATTCAAGTATGAATTTATTTTCGATTTTTTTAGCGAGAAAGAGCAAAAAAGCGCACGAAATCTTAATTAAAGTATACGGAAAATTTTACCCTATACAAAAATTAAATCTTTTGATTTTTATAGTTTTACTAGGCGAATTCATGTTAAAAACCCAAAAAACAATTGTCTTTATAACACTGTTCGCATGGTTCCGATTTAAATTGCTCTCTTACCAATTTAAACTTTGAGGTTTTTACATTTTTTATATTGTTGTTTTTATTTCTTTTTTTTAAAAAATCTAAATTGCTGATTAGTAATTTGTATAAAAGAAGAAAAAAAATCCTCAAGTCCCTTTTTGTGGTCTAACACTATTATTACTAATTCTTTGATACTGATACTAATCATAATTAAAATGATGAATATGTATTATGTATTATGTTTATATTAATTTATAAGTTTGAAAATAATAATGGATCAAGCTAAATTGAACAAACTAAAAATACCAACAAAAATTATAATAATGGGTAAAGGTCGTGTTTTATAATCTTTTTGCTAATTATTGCACTAAATTGCTAGTATTCAATGCAATTATTGTGTTTTATGATTAAAAAATTCTTCAAAGTCAATACAATACCATCTAAATTATTATATTTTACTATGATTATTGTGGGTATTTTGATTCTTTAGAATAAAATAATTAAAACATTTAATTTTTTTAATGAAATTAAATTCATGCATTTTAAAATAAACTAAACAAAACACAACATCTTAAAGATCACATTTACGAATTATCTGATATATAAAACAGATTCCACGTTAAGTAAAATACAAATCGTATTTTTTCTTTACACTATGTGTTATGAATTTCACATTGCAGATAGCCTGTACAACTAAACGAAATATTTTTTCAAATAAAAATGTATAGGGAATTTTGAAAGTGTGTATTTATCTAAAAAAAATTATCATTAAAAATTTTACAGATTTTAGTAATTTTTTAATTATCATTTTTGGTAAAACATCAAAAATCTATTAAATCCCAAAAAAGTATACTACACATTTCAAAGACATCTCTTTGGGTTTTTTTTATTAAAAAGCAGTAGCTATCAGATGGATTGTGAGGTTTAAAATTATTTCGATATTTATATCGCTTAGTGAATAACCAACATATCGAAGCATCCACACTGGATAACAATCGACCAACAAAATCTTTATATTTAAACCAATCAGAATGTTCAAAGTGCGATAACTTGATTGGCCAAGAAAAATTAAGCCTATTTTAGGCATTAAAGAAGCCCTTCAGTCTATCCCATGCACAATGCAAAAGAATAGAAAAAAAAGATGGGATAGACGATACTAAGAATGAAAGTCATGAGCTAACGCCTAATCATAAGAGTATTTTATAACCGGCACTCTTAATAAAACGTCTTTTCCAACCATTTTATTTTTCTTTATATTCTTACACTTTTAATTTTCGACACGGGTGTCTTATATTTCTATATGCGTCTTTTAGAAATTATCTGTGAATATACTTTCTTAAAAGATCTCAGTATGCGTTGGAATATCAAGATCTCATTACAAAATATGTTTTCATTTAACCGTGCATTTTTAAAAATAGAAATTATATAAATGTTATAATACATTGACGGTCAATAAATATATTTTAAGGTTAATATATAGATTTGAGTCTTTTCAGTGCCTTTAAAAAGCCATAAATCGCAATTATAAATAAATACTTGCTCTAAATATTATATATATTTTTATAAAATTTTTAAGTTTTAGTTTAATGGGATACAATAACAGTTTAATCGTTATAACTTTATTGTGTTAACATTTTAGTTTGAATATATAAAAAAATCCCTCCATTTTTAACGCAAAAGTTTGCAGATTAATTTGATTCATTTTTGTAAATTTTTAATCACTAAACAAATTTATTGTTATCGCTGTTTTATTTATACTGTTCGATTTTAATAAAACAATTTTTTTGTTAATTAGACTAAATAAATAATATTTTGTTATTAAAAACAGTAAAATATGAAATTTGTAGATAATGAATTGTTCTTAGTAAAAACAAATGAGGCTTGATCTTCAAAATAGTGGTTGCATTTTTTCGCATTCAAAATATCTTTCTTAATTTCTAAACCGAAAAAATATATAATTTTCGATTTATGATATTCAAATTCTACCATAATAATAGTAGATCCTTTTTTTATTGATTAAAATATTAATTTTTCACAACTGTTGTTTTTATAGCTTTTATTATTTTTTTATTAATTTGAAAGATTTAATAAATTTATATAGTAGAAATAATAAAGAAGAAAAATAATGAAATTTTAAGTCATTTAGTATTATAAAGGTTATTCATTGTTTTTTTTAGAAAAATAATTTTCATGTAATGTCTTGAAACTGATCAAAATGCGCGAGCCTTTATTCTAAACTTTTCAAGAAATTTCATTATTATCCATATTAAGGCCATACATTAGAAAAGTAAAATTTTTTTTTACATGTTAAGCATCTTAAAATCAAATAAAAAATATTATTGTTTATAATTGCAGAAACAATATTCAAACAACTGTTCCTTGTGTTCTTATCAATTTTTATTGTGTGTTAACTGGTTTATAAACCTTTTTTATCAATATTAATATCAATTTTTTTTTAATTCTAAAAAAAATAAATTAAACTTTTAATTTTCCGAAATACACATTTTAATATTTACAATCAAAAATCATATTTTAATTTTTTAAATAATTTTATATGAAAAAGAAAATGTGATTGTAGAGGATTATCACCAAAAACGTTTGAAATGCAATATATGTTTAAAGACATCTTACAGTAAGCATTTCAGTATCAATAGTGCAACAACCCATAATAATAACTCAAAGAACAGAAAAGAAAGTAATGATACAGAAGTATCACAAGAGTAGAACAATGGTGGAAATAAATATAATAAAAAACGAAAACAGATAAAAGACTACATATTTTTACTAACAATAATATTTATCAAACCCGTTTTGAAGATCAATATTTTCCCAACACTCTTACGAAAATTTGCATAACCAACCACACTCCAAATGTAGCATATTGAACTCGCCGTCCAACATCCTACTCCACTGTGATAATTATGATCAAGTTTCGCCTTTAATTAATTCTATAAAATAAGAAAATTATTAATTAAATTTTGGTTTTAAAAGTATTTCAGACCTAACAAGAATTTCTAAGGTCCTTTTTTAGTTTAAAATAATAATTTATTTCGACAGATTTCATTTTATATTATTATATAGCTAATATTCAACTTATTTATCAATAAAATTTAATAAAGCAAATAATCAAAAAAAATTTTTAAAGTGAAAATAATTAAAAAATTAACGACTATAAATCACAATATATTTAAGTGAAAAAATAAGTATTAAAGAATATTTTAATATGATTATACTACAGCCATTTTTTTAGTTAATATGCAGTATTTGTGCCCAGAAAAATAATCATTTATCTTTAATCCTATAAAACATAATAATTTAGTTCTTATTCTATTTAAACTTTTTTACTATCTTCTTAGGTTAAAAAAACTATTTTTAAATGAAATTTGTACAATAGTTCTTCTCCTTTTAACATCTGTAGGTTTGTGAGTTAAAACATTATATCGGTTTTTAAAATTTTCTGGTTTTAAAAAAGTAAAAAAATTATGATAATTAATATTAAATAAAAACAACTTACTATTTTTTGACAAATTAGCAGTACTAATAAATTTCAGCTTATAATTCATCCTTCATCAAAAAAATCGAATGAATTTGACATCAGTCAAATTAATTATTTAAGTAATTGTTAAATAAATAAATATGTATTTAAATATCCAAAATTATATTATTTACTATTTAAAAAAATCTTAAATACTCTAAATCCAGCTCTTTTTTTGTTTATAATATATTGTTTATAGTTCTTGTTTATAATTTCTATTTGGTAAATTTTTAATATTCTAGTCAAAAAGCACATTAGATATTTAATAGACATGTAAAAATATACTTTAAAACAATTTAGTACGAAATGTAAATAAAAATGCCGATCAAAATAATTTTTATTTATCATATCTTTAATTATGCTATTTTGTACTAAAAACCATAACATTTAGTTATTTTATTTATGTTAAGAAATTAAAATGTCTAGCTTGTATCTGTTTTAGGCAAATATATTAAGCAAAGTTGTTTTAAAATAGATTAAAAATATATAAAAGTTAAATGAATGTTGAAGTTTCAGAAGAGGTTTTTTGATTTTTGAAAGCAAAATTGAAAAATTTTTTACAGTTAACGACATATCTTTATAAACAAAAAATATAACCCCTTCTGGTCAAATGAAATACTTTTTGTACACTTTTTTATTTTTCCAAAATATAATTTGTGTTAAAGTAATTAATACTGGAAGGAAAAAAGATCTCAGTAAACAAATAATTTTATCTTTAGAAGAATACAGCTCATTAAAAGAATATTACGCTATTTTTATTCGAAACTTTCATAAAGATTTTTTTAAGATGTTTGAATTCAAATTGAAGAACAGCAATGCAATGGTGGATTCTAATATTTTTAGCGAGATTAAATCAGAATTGTCGAGTGAATATTTCAATATTGTGTTGGATCATATTTGTATGATTCACAAACCGGGCTACAGATTCAGTGATTCGATAAAAGATTATAACAATACTAATGCTAAAAAGGATTTTCTTGAATATGCCAATCAATATTTACAGAACAGAATGCCATATGTTGTGCTCATTCTTAAGGATTCAACTAACAGCGATATCCAAAGAAAGCAATGGCAGCAGGATAATTAAAAACAAAATTTTAATTTACAACATAAAAGAATTAAGTTATTTATCGTATTTGATCGCATTATTTTTTTAAAGTATTATCAAGTTGTTGTTTTTTTTAAATGATATTAAGATACATGATAAAGTGCATATCACATTTTTCTATTCATATACCTTGATTTCTTGCAATTTTGCGATCCTTGTCAGCTTCTAGCTAGTTGACTTGCAAGTTTTATTCTTGCTATTCTTAAAAAAACCTTATTTGGAAACTCGTGGTAGATAATAATGGGGTAATGCTAGTCCAACTAAACCTTTAAAAGGTAAAAAATATAGGAATACTACAATATACGTCCTCTAACAGTTAAATCCAAAATTTGAATCAAAATAAGCTTCATTTAAAATCTTTTTTCGTGTCATCAACTCTTGCCTTCATGTGTTTGACGCATTTTTATAAATAGTACTTTAATAAATAATGCAACACATTTTTAAAAATCTATTTGTAAACGCATTTTAATTAAATCTGCTCCTAACTATGAGATAAATTCCGAATTTTTTAAGTATCAAATAATTTTCGTCAAGCTACATGTCAGCACAAAATTCGGAGGAATTTCTTCTTTTAAAACAAACTTTTATTTGGAATTTAAATTTATTTATGTTCAATTAATTTTGCATGTCATTTCTAAAACAACTACATTATATTGTTGTTACTTTTGTTTTTATTCTAAATCTACAAAAACATTTAGCATAATGAGTATTCTGCTAAATTAATAATGAATATAAATAAGCCACACCTTATATTACGGAATTAATTATAACCTCTAAATATAATTTATAAAATACTCAAAATTCAAAAGCATACTACTATTAGGGTTATCTATTTGATTAAATTAACAACGTTACGTGAATTTTTTTGCTGAGATTGATAGGGTAAATAAATTAGTAAGTAGAAAATAAAGAGTTTTTATGCGTTATTTTAGCTTGCCTCTGTGGCAGAAGAAGACATTTAACATCGTAATAACAGAAAGAATGACAACAATTGTGTTAATATTTTTTAAAAAATATTGATCTTGGCTCATTAACACCATTTTCTGTTTTGGTATTGTCTTCTTAGTTCAACAATTCATTTCTCTTTTTATTTAGGTTTTATAAGTATTTGTATTTTACTTTTGAATTTTTTTGGTTTCTTCTAAACCCGACAGAAACCACAAAGATATTCAAGAAAACTTGAAAAAAATGAAGTATCGAATATATTGTGATTATTATTTTTTTTGAATCATGATATAAATAGAAAACCATCATAAATTAAATTCACCATCTATACACAATATCTTATCAAAATATTATAATTGATATAAAAAATACAGTTAATTTGCAATGGAACTACTAATTAGACCTTTAGTTCTACCGATTAACTACTAAAATTCTATTTTTTCAAATCAACCTAAAAAATGATGGAAAAATTACAGATTCATTAATTTATTTTAAACATTTGAGATTGGCTATAAGCTTTAAAAATAGATTAGCTATAAAAAAACAGATTAAAAAATTGAAAAAAAATTAATTGAACAAATGAAATGTTCTTTTTTTAAAGCATCAGTAAAATTAATTTAACCAAAATAGAATTGTTACATTATTACATGTAACTAAAAATGTAAATTGTTTAATTTTTAACAATTTTAATTAAAGCGATATTTTATTAAGCTTCATTTAAAGGTTATATGAAATATGGATTAGAATGTTATTCCTAGTTAGAGAAAAAAGGCTAAATTAATTAAAATATTAAACATTTACAGGCAACTTTTATGTTTTATATTTTTTGTTTGAAAATTTGTCCCGATAATTTTAATTCATTATTACACTAGGTATAAAATTATTCAATTGAAGTGTTGTCATAAAAGATGTATAGTGAATAAAAAAACCTTACAAAAAACTTGAGAAGTTTTATCTGGAAATTGTAAAAGTATAACATAAACTTGATTTTTTGGCAAATTGAAATAGTTTTTGTTAAGGCTGGACCAGGTGAAAGAGGAAACTCTTTTGGATAAGCGATAGTGTTAAAATTTTAAATTCTTAAAAATCAAACCCATTAATATTTCTGAATACATTTAATGTAAATATATATGTCGTAATTTATTTCAAATATTATTTTAGTCTGATATTTTTCTGTATCTATCGGATATCTATTTGCTTGAAAGATAAAATTCAATAATCATTTTGCTTTTGTACTTATTTTGTTGCGCATAATTCAAGTTATTGTAAAAATTTATATTCTTTCTAAAATTAGAAGAAATATTATTGTTCATTTATTTCATTATTATTATTATTAAATTCTTTTCTTTTATAGATTAAGCTTAAATTTTTTGTATAATATCATTTATGGCAATTCGTTCGAATTGTGTTTAAATGTGTCAAATTATGGTGAAGCTGAAACAACATCAATTTCTAATTTATCGCCATAAATGGAAAACTTTCAACTATTATTACCCATAGATGTTGCCACACAACAGATTTACATTTCTAAATTGAAATATTGTGTTGAAAGATGTCAATACGCAAACGGTATTTAAACGTTAGTATTTAAAACAGAAATGAATTTAAACAATAAAAAAAATTCCCGACATTAACAAAAATAAAAACGTTCATGCTAAAAGCACCAACAGTCTTTATGATCATCTGCGCTTTTGTTTTTTTAATTTTATACATTGGAATGAATTTTTGATATTGTGATCTATTTCAGTGCGAAAAATATAAAGAAAATAGTATATCTCTAGTAAAATTGAAATTTCGGTTTAAAATTAAATCCATCAAATTTAATGGATAATGTTTAAATATCTATAGTATAATGTCAGAGTTTTGGGCTGTAAAAGCTGATATTCAAAAAGAAAAATAATTTTCTTAGGTTGATGAGGGGGTTTTACACACAATCTACCCGACTTTTCTTTTTAGAAACGGCAACAAAATTATTCATTTGCTCAATCCACTTAATTTAAAAATGAAAAAGGTATTTTATCAAAATCAAAAAAAAAATTAACTGATTAATATCGTTTAAACTTTTATCAATAATAATAAAAATGAATAACATCTTAACTTGATACAAAACGGTAATTTCCAAAACTTGGTGATTAGAAATTATATTTAAACCAAAAATATTTCAGATTAGTTTCTTAATGAGAACTGATATCCAACTAAATGGATATTATAATATTAATAGAAACTATTTTTACATTAGATTTCTCAAAAAGAATAGTGAGAAAAAATTGTCAAATGGTAAAAAACCTTCGCATACAATTCTGCATTAAAAATAAAAAAAAAGAGTATCTAGTCTGATAATTAGGATCAATGCTGCGACTTTAATGCTTAACATATTTATTAAAATTTATTTTCATAGAATTTGGTATTTTTCATAATAAAAGATCTAAAAATTTCTTGGATCATCTTATTTATTGTCACAATTATCATTTTTATGGCAAATCACAATGTATCAATTGAATTTATTAATCTTCATGTTCAAGCCTTTCTTAATAGACAGAAACATAGGAAAAAACCGATGAATTGCTCTTTAAACATATTTTATAAACAAATTTATTAAAAATTAGTCAAAAATAGAAAGAATATTTAGAAAACAAGAAAAATTGATATTTTGTAGGTGATTTACATATTCATATGTTTTCTAAATCATATATATCTAATATATCTATTATATACAATAAAATAAAGAAAATTATAGGTTTAATATATTTTTACAGAAATTTTTGTTTTCACATAAAAATTTTATAATATTGCGATTTTAGTGAAATATATTTGGAGCTAAATACAAGTTTCGATATACCCATAATGGAACACGACAATACACAGCTGTTTTATTTCAATAAAATTTAAAGCACATTATTAAATTTTATAAAAAGATAATATTAACTTTATGCTTTTGTGTTAGCAGTTACTCTAAATTTAAGCTAAATTACATTATAATTTGAATGATTCAAACTTGATTCTCAATTAATTTTAGGTTGTATGTAAATAAACTTGATTTAAATTCTTAAATGTATAAAGGTAATTTTGTTTATTCTACTACGAAATCTGTACATAAAAAAATAATCAACCAAAAACAAGAAAGATAAGAAAGGAATAGCAAATAAATACAAATTTTTTAATATACTAAAATTCACCACATTTTTACTGTTTATGATCTTTCATTTACATGAATTTTTGAATATATCATCTACATTAAATATATTACTCATAATTCTTCATTTCCTGCGTACAACGTTTAATTATTTTCTGTAATTTTTTTTCAATATAAAATATATATACTCACAAACTTGACATTTATCAAAAACTTCGTTATTCATAAATTTTCTTTTTTAAATTTTTATATATATTTTAAAAAAAATCTTATAATATATTTAAATGCTATATTAATGTTAAATTATTGATTTTTTTTTAACTTTGGAAAATTATTGTATTATAGATTTTTATCTCAATAATAATGATAAAAATCAGGATTTTGATCTAATGATAACTTTGATCGATATAGTTGAAATATAAAGATTCTATTAAAATACGAAAAAATAAAAATGTGTTTTATTGAACTTTTTTATTTTGATTTGTAATTGTTATGTGATATAAGGATTTATTCGTGTTCTGTTATGTCTAAAAAAGAATAGTTACAATATAATATTAATTCAAATTGTTTTTTTTAAAAAACATGTATAGTTTATTTATTTGTAAAATTTTTAATTATTTAGTGTATGATATCTATAATTTATAAAAAATTCGAATTGCTGCGATTACATGACTGCAAATACGAGCTCATCGTTTGTAGACACAAACAAAGAATTGACGGTTTTTATTTATATCTTAGTATCTGCCTCAAAAAAAAACACAAAAAATAATTTCAAATATATGAAGTGGTTAAGTAATTAATTTTTCTTGTTTGTTATAATAACTTCAATGTTTGAACTTTTGTTTAAAATGTGACTTAAAATTATCTTTTGTTTTTGAGCTGAACTGTTGTATTTTCGTCCATTCAAAAACGTTTTTTTAAATAAAATCTTCAATTCTACATGAATATTTATTCATAATGTGCTGTTTTTAGCGCATAAGTGTACTTTTACAAAATTTTACAATAAGAAATCATAATGATATTTTTTAGCGTAGTGAAAAAATTACCTAAAATATATATTTTATGTTAACACATTTGGGAATCAAAATTATAAATCTTTTGGTGTTTTTTAAAGCAATTTATTGTGATTTCCCGAGTTGAATATCTCAAGAAAAAAATATTTTAATGAAATATATGCCTGAAAATATTTATTATTTATTATTTTATCAAGGCGTATTGCAGGTATTCTATTTTTTCTCCTATTTTGATTATGTTATGACACTTATCGTATCTTTTGACAAGGATGAGTATCACAAGTTTTATTTTTTTATGGTTTTGGTTGTTATGTATGTGTTTTTTATGCCATCATCCTTTATATGGATATAATATTTCCAATAAAAACATATAGGATACCGAGAAATAATACAAAAACAAAAAAAAAAGCATTATAAAAATGGTTTTATTAAAAAAATGCACTATTTCTTAAAAAAGTTTTTAATAATTTTTTCTTGTATACTGAAAATTATAATAAAAATATGTGGCTAAACCATTTGTTTGGCTATAATGTATTGATATTTACAAATTGAACTTAACTGAAAATTTCATAAAAATTAGATTAAAAATACAGAATTATACTTAATATATAAATATTTGATTGTTAAAATTTTCAAAATTTTTTTTTAATGTCATGTGTAAATTAAACTAAAATTCTCAACGAAAGAAAGAAAGAAAAAGAGTTTATGTAAGTCTCAAAAATATTAAATTTGTAATCAAAAAAAGTTTATAGATATTTTTATTTTTTATAAACTTTTAATGCCACGGATGCATCTTTGTGTCTACGATTAATTCTGTGATTCCTATAGCCGAGTTTTCTCAATATTAATTAGGTTATTCAGAAGTCGTACATATAAAGAAATAATCGAATTTTTTTGTGGTATTGTGATTTTTCAATTCTATTTTTTACAAATAAATCAAGTTTTGTATGTTTGTGTTGAGTGCTTTTGACCAAAATAATGTCCTTTATATTAATAAATACATTGAAGAATCAAAAACTAAAAAAACGTGTAATAATAAAGCTATAGCTTCTTTTTCTAATTTAAAATAACGAACTGAAGTTCTTTGGCTGTCTGATATGAGTTGTAAAACATTTTTCAAAACAAACAATGTTTTTGTCATAAGAATATTTTTCCTTTAGAAAAAAGTTGTTTTTTATATAATTTGATAGGTTCCTGCGCTTTCTAGGGGTACACAAATATACAATAATAATGTAGTTGGTACAGAGCAACAAAGAATGCAATTGTTCTAAAAAGATTTAATATCATGTTTTTATACAAATATATTAAAACAATCTCAAATATTTTTTAGTAACATTTTTTTATACTACAAGAGTCAAATAATTGTGTGGGTTGGTTGATATGGATCAGCAATTGTGGTTTTTCTGATTTATCGCATCTTAATGCGTTACTATAATTAAGAATGGCATTTACATGAGAATTTTTTATTTGCAATAGTTCAAACATTTTTACTATTTTTAACGCTAATTAATATTGATCAAATAAAAACATTTTTATAAATCGTCCAATTAACATAATGTTAATGAAAAATAACAAAACAATTATTTAGAATCTATTTAATTTTCAAATATAAATCTTCTAAATGAAACAAAAAACCTTATAAATGTTTTCAAATCACGCTAATAATATTTTAATCTATTTAGCTGATGAACAAAAAAGATAAAATTAGAACCAATTACTAAATCGTAAAGTCCTTTACAATATGCATTTTTATATTTGGAAATTTTTTAACATTTTTTGCTGCTTAATACATTATAATTTATATTAAGTAAAGCAAAAAATTATTTGGTTTGGATTATTTTTTTTTGCATTTTTTGAATATAAATTGTATTAAGTTTATTTAAAGATAGATATATTTTATATTATTTAAAAAAACTTACAACATAGTATTTTTAGGTAAACTACGCCCTAGGATTGTTGTTTTCGTTTAACATTTTAGTAGCAATAAATCATGTATTTTAAAGTTTCCCATTAACTGTTTTAAGAAGAAGCTCTCGTCATTGTTCACCGAGGTAGATTTTAGCGACTGCTGAACAATGAAATCACATCAAACCAAGACAATAAACGCAAATTTACCCCTTAAATGTATTATAATATTTTCAAAAAATTTGATATTCTAATCATTCAATTTATAAATTTTATCGTACCATGCAAATTTAACATCGAATTTGTGAGACATAAACACATTAAAAAGAAATAATGCGAATTTTTAGAACTAGCACAATCATAACATATATTACTAAGCTGACAAATAATAAGCATAACAAAAATCGATTGAATGACGACACAAAAACAAACGTTTATATGTTAAAACTGTAATAATAGTACTTTTTGTGTTGTTTTCAAAAATCACATCTTTTGCGCAATTCTTATTTTTCAATTTCGAATATAAATGTTTCAAATATTTATGGTAAAATTGAAAGATGACGAAATATAATAATTTGAACAAAGCTAGTTGGCAGAATAAATCTATTATGATAGTATCGAAATGTTTTTATTTCATCTTTTCTGATAAGTTGTTAAATTTATTATCTTTAAGAATTTTTTTCTTGATGGTTTTTTTTATTTTTGTATCTTAAATCGCATAAAATAGATATTTTTAAAAAATTAAAAAGTGTATTTTTCAAACTTCTACGATAATGAAATTTTTGTACAGTTTGTTATAAAGAAAATCGCAATTTTGTTTTTTTTCTACATTTTGTTTTATTGTTTTTAAATTAAATAGATTAAACTATTATTGGTGTGATGTGTTTAAGATAAATTGTGTTTATTGATTCATTTTAAAGTTAGATATTTTATCAATTATATATATTTAGAATAATTGGTTGTATACATTTTATCAATATGATGTAAATGTGTCGTATTAAAGATTTGATTTTTATTGATCGATTTTTATTTGGTATTTAAGATCTTTAAAGGCATTTAAACCTTTGTAAATAAGCAATCATCGAGACAATGTCTTCTCTAAATTCCTCTGATACTTTTAAATGGGAAATATCGGGAAGACCGCTAGGTCGAATCAAATCGCCCAGCCTTAATAATCTTTCGATTATTAAATAAAAAAATATTAAATTGTTTTTCACTTATTTTATTTGATTGGTTTTTCTTTTTTTGGTTTAAATTAATTACTTTTAATTTCGGTTACATCTTTTTTTCTTTCTTTTGTACTATTGTAGTAAACTAAGTTGACTAGAGTAGGAAAAATCATGCTAGGTAATCTTACCACCTAAATTTTCCTCCGATACTTGCATAAAACATAACTATGAACATATAAAATGTATTTTAATAAAAAAATAAGGAAGAATAAAATGAAATCAATCTACAGTATTTACATTATATCCCAGAAAATATCAGTAAAATATAATAATTTCCACAAATCATGCTTATAACTAATTGAAATATGCCTTTTTGAAAAAGAAGACTGAAATCTGAACGTGTAACGCAATCATACTCACTTGTATTATTTTTTGTACGAATTATTGATTAATTTATGCTGTATTCTGTTTATTATATTGGTTAATAATTTTCCTTTTAATAAGTTTTATTTTTTTTTTGTCAGTTGGATGAGCGCGGACGCTCTCTTGGGCGTTCCGTCTTCTTGAACTTAAAATATTAAAATAATTGTAAAATGTATTTAAAAACATGCCAATTCATATTTAACTGGCTTATTCAGGCTTTTTAAGATCTTATTGGAAGAATGGTACCAATTTGATCAATTACCAGTCAAATATTAAACAATTATTGATTACAGAAACATCAATAAGATTTTTTTTATCCCGTAAAAAATTATCAAAAGTATGAAACTTCAAACTCTCAAACTTCAAAATTATCAAATGGCAAAATAAACAAAAAAACTAAATTGATAAAATCATACAAACAATTTTGTTATTGTTTTTTATTATTGTAAAATTAATTTAATTTGATAAAGAATATAATTCATAACAAATCAATAAATTGGATAGAAATATTTAAGTGTAGATTATTAAATAATTAATAAAATTATGTTGATACAAAACATTTAATTAATTTCGAAAGGATGTTTTTAAGTAATAAATAATGTTTTTAAAGATGACAGCGGAAATTAATAACTAAAAATCTATTAATGAAGGAAATAATAATTTTATTGCTCAAATAAATTATTTCTATTATAAATAGATTGATAACATGGTAAGGATGCTTTTTAAGAATGTTAATATAAATATATCATAAAATCTTTTTTTTTAATAGTTATTATGACCAACACTACGAAATACAACTATTGATATAGCTGAATACATAAAATTGACATGTTTTTTTGTAATTATAATTCCAAAATACAACTATATATTTTCACTTACAACTAGAAACCCTGTTTTGTGGTGTTGTAAATTATTAATGTAAATAGCGGCACCATGACCAAATCTAAAAAAAGTTCTTTTTTAGTAAAAGGTTGATTACAACAAAATAAAATAACTAGTGGCACTATAATACAAAAAATTTGAACTGATGCTATAATTAAAGTAAACAATTTATTTTATATTTAAATTAAATTGAAGTCACGATTTTTTAAATTAAAAACGAGATTTAAAGATTAATATTTTTACCCTTTACAAATAAATGAATCTGATTTTATGCATCATTTTGTTTTTTCAATTCAAAAAATGTGGAGGCGAAGAAGAAAATTATGAAAATGTTATAGAAGAAACAGCGAGTCAATCATCTAGAAAAGGTGAACAGTTGGAAAATATTTTGAAAAAAAAACTTTTAAGCATATTGAGTCGAGATTTTTTTAATTCACTTAGATTTAAAGCCCATGACGTTAATGGTGAAGAAATAGGAATAGATACTATTCCAAATCACAAAGGGATCCAATATAACTGGGCAGAAAAATACGTAGAGATATTATTAAAACATATTAACATAGATTACCTAGTAGACGGGGATCTGGAAAATTTTTTTAGTTATGATCACGATAGGGTTAATAATGAATTTGCTGAAAATGTCAAAAAATATTATTCGGAAAATATGCCAAACCTTAAAATCATTTTTTATACCTATACTGAAGATGATTTTTATGATGATATCGCTGATCGAAAAAATATACCGGATCGATAATTGATAATTATTATAATAAAATCTAATATGAATTTTGTGTTTTAGTTTAGATCTTAATGTTTTTGGAATAATGTCTAAACTAGAATAGCATTGATTTGCAAATTATCTAATTCAAAAATGTTTATTTAAATACGAATTTTAAGTAAAGTAAATCAACGGTTTAATATATTAAATTAGCTATTTATACTAAATTTAATGTTCAAATATAAGTATATTTAGAATTTTTTTTAAAATCTTGATTAATTTATGTAACAGCCAATAAAAACATCTTTGGGAATAATTAAGTTTTAAGTTAATTAAAAAAAACAGAGAACTTAGATTTTTTATCTATTTAAGTCCATAATACAATTTCTATTTTAAATATCTTATATTTTTCAAATAATTGTAGAGATGAGCATTAGTTCTTTTTTCATTCCATTAACTTGTCTATAAATATCACATAGTATTTAATAAATTAAATTAGTTGATTGTAAAGTTTGAATGAATAATATTGAAACGAAATTTTTGAAAACATTATATTAAAAATAATTTGCATAGAATAGTAATTTGACATTTGTAAAAAAGAAATAAATTTATATTAGAATTATTAGTAATTTTTTAGAGATAAGAAAAAACACCAAAAACAATTTAAATTAGAAAAAAAAGTAAAAGAAAAAATATCAATATTTTTAAAGAAACAATACTATTATGGATAATGATGATAAATGTGGAAGCATTAGGTGTAATAATAGCAATAATAATTACTTAAATAGATATAAAAATAGGTTTACTAAAACACTTTTTTTATTAATATAATAGTATTTTAGAGTTTTATTAAAAAAAGGTTATGTTCCTCTAATACAGGACTTAATTATCACGATAAAATAATAATAAATGATCATTATAGAAACTAAATAATCAAAAAAATGTATTTATATTCAAATACACAATCATGATGATTAAATAGAACAGGAAATGTAGTTATTAATGATAAAAACACGTCTTTATAACAAGAAAATAGTTTTCTTGTGTATTGACCAGTCATTTTTTGAAAATTATGCGACAAAGTGTCAAATTAGAAACATTAATTAATGTTTAGCAGTTCTTAACTATTCAAAAAATATAATGAAAAGATTTGTTTATATTTACAATTTAGGACTAATAGAATGTATAGTGTCACAAAATTATCATGGAAATCGATCTTTTTGAATACAAATTATAATTCCATTGGATTAAATATATTGTTTTAAAGTTGATTTTTGTTTTTGAATTGTTAGATCAACAAATAGTCTATACTGAACTAATATTGTAAATATACACACATAATAGTTATAGTTGAAATTTTTATTTGTTGGTAATATTTTTTTGAAAAACTGAACTTTCCTTTCACATATTATTATTGAATTTTGTTTTCGTTTAAAAACCACAAAAAAGTGTTCACAAAAAACTAATTTAAAATACAAATTATTACTGCTGTATCCAACGATCAGCACAGAGTCGTTTTAAATCTTGGAAAGAAACTGGAGAAAGGGGGTGTAGCTGCGAAAAGGAACCAACCAATTAAATCGCGACATATTCCTGCAACTATAAAAGACGTTGAGAATGTCCCCCCATGCAATTCTCAGGACAAGAAGAAAGACGGCGACGCGACACTGGAAGACGATACAAACCCAGTTTTCCGCCACGGCAATACAATACAATAAATTCAATGCCAAACAATTCGTCTTTATATTCCTTTTATTTAATTTCAAACCATTCACCCGCGGACTACCGCATTACAGAAAGAAAAAATAAAAAATCTATTCAAACAAAAAAAAAAGGTAAATCTTGAAGGACAATAAACTGATATCATTCATAGTTAAGACAAAAATTAGAATTTTAAAACTATCAAGAAATAAACCCTTATAATATTGTTTTTATAAAAATCTAGAGATAGCTACCGATTTTAGTTTTGAATAGTTCCTAAAACTTATGAAGAAAGAAATAGAGATGATTTTATAATTATATTACGAAAAAATAAGAGCATTCAAAATTAACGAAATATACAGTATTTTTTGAAACATCCCAAAATTTTTAGAAAATTAATGGCTATCATACTATATTGAATATTATATATATTGTTAATGTATGTCAACATTTGAGGTGTTAGATCTTTTAGGACTAACATTACATTTTTGGTTGTTTTCGGAAATAGTTTTATTATTCATATTCTTTTTAAATAAAATAAAAGAGTTTAAATGCTTTTTCGCTCTTTGACATCTATCAATGAAATACTTTTATTAAAATAACATTTAGACCAAATGACGTGTATTATTAATTAATTTGAATTCTGGCACATTGGCTGTTTTATTTTTGAACAATTAAATACTTTTATTCTTATGGCTTATCCAGAAAAGTTTCCTCTTTTTTCCTGGTCTAGCCTCAACAGAGGGATAAAACCATTTAAAATTGTTCTTATATGGGAATTTATTCTAGATTGATATTGAACCAATTTTAATATAATTTGAACTGATTTGACACAGTTCAATAAAATTTGATATAATTGTCATAGATGAAATACAATATAAAGGTTTTGCTAAAACAATGTAAGCATCTTGTTAAAAATAATAATAAATAAATTTTCAGCAAAAATTCTTAAGATTTTTATTTAAATAATTTACAAATAAATATAATTGTACATATTATAATAGAAGTAAAACAAATTCTATTATTGAATTATATTTAAAAAATAAATGGATATCTAATGGGCACCGCATATGTATTTCATTTTTAACCGTTTTGGTCTTTTATATATTAAAATTCTTACATTTCAACGTATGATATTTTGATTATTTCCAGTCTGTTATATCTGATAATATACATCAAAATTAAGAATATAAGAATTTCGGAGCATTTTTTTTCAACATCTGATCTCCTATAAGCAAAATACTTTTCGATATTAAGTAATATGCGCATGAATTTCTAAAATCGTTTTTATACATTTGTTGAATGAAAGGCAAAAGATGTTATTAAAAATTAACACATTTTTTTATGTGCATTTTATTTTAACTTTTTAATTAATTTAGATACACTGATTGATACACACATCCAAGATCAAAATTTATTGCACAGAAAAATAAAAATTCAAATAACTTATCAATTGATCTATTTTTTATGCTCAATTAGATTTCTAACAACCAAAAAATAATTACAAAATTTTTTGTTTTACTTCCAAATAATATTAATCTAAATTTATTCGCTTTCGCTAAGTTGATCAAATAGAAACAATTTCACGGACAAATGTATTGATTTATGACTATATAAATATAATAAACATCTAAACTACAAACATACAACATGACAAAAACTATGCATATAATCGTAATACTTCACAATATTGAAAATTTTTAAGAACTAACATAAAATATTCTCAAATGATGCCAAATATGAAATTGGCTTAAATTAATAAAATGATTAATTTTGTGTTTCAATTTGAAAATGGAAACGAATTGACAATTTTTACCAATTTTTGTTGTGCCTTAATTTGCAATAGATATTAATTTAATCAAGGTTTGAGAATTTGTAAAAAAAGAGAATTTTTAAAAAATATGTAACAATATAAATAGTTTCGTCCTGTATAGAAGCAAAACTATTTGGTTAAAAATAGATTATAAAATTTGATAAATATTTCTGCTGTTATATTTATTATTATAATTGTTAAATGGTATTTTTATCTCATAAATACTATTAATATATTAATACCTTTATTACAAGTATTAATAGTGTTGCTACTGATTTTCATACTACTACTATTACTATTTTTATACTTCATCTCCTTTTTTAATTTCTTTCTTTATCATTTAAATAACTTTCTGTGATTTTCTTACATTAAAAAAAATTAAAAACTTTAAATTTGGAAATATTTTTTATTGGTTTTTTTTCTATACTATTTATTTGAATTTTGAACGTAATATATCTTATACTTTGTATTTTATACTAATTTAAAAATGCTAAGAGAAAAGATTTGGAAATAAGGTTTAAATTATAAATATAAATTTATGTGATAATTATTATCTCAGGCATACATTTTAAAATAAATAGTGAAGTATAAAAAAATACTTTTCTTTTCTTTTTTATTAGAATAATAATAAAAAAAAGTATAAAAAAAAATTTTTTACAATCGTAATATTTTAGAAATAACCAAATATCGTTTTAATACGAAAATAATATTCAGCATATACGATCTTATAAGGTTTATTAGAAAAAGTTAATACTATATATTCTTTACCAAAATCCGAATTATCAGTAATTTTGGGGAAAATGTTAACAGATTGACTTTTAACTTATTTGTCCTATGTTTTTGTAGCACTAACTTGTGAAATATGATTTGAGCCTGTTATTCATCTGTGAGTATTGGAAGGTGTAAAAGTATCTACTGGGTTATAGGAGCTGCTTTGATATTTTTAAAAATTTTAAATTCCAATGAATTTACTAAAAAAAGTTTTGAAGAAGGTGTTTTTAAAATATTTTAATAGAAACAGGCTTAAAAATCACTAGGAAATTCGTATGTGTTTATCACTTTTGAAAAGTAGGCTGGACGAAGTATTTGTTTTGTTCTTTTTTTTACATTCTTTAACATTTAAAAATTACTTTTATACTTGTGCTGCTCTTTTTTGAGATTTGTCCGCTCTCATCTTTCATTCTTCTGTAAAAATCGTGTTCCAATAAAATTTTATTGATTATTATGATGACGTCATATCATAATTAAATTTACTAATTAGGTGAAATTTTAAATGCCATCGTAAAATGTTTTATGTTGTCAATTTAAAAATTTAAAATAAATAAATAAAAATTTTAACAATATTTTTTTATTTAAAAAGGTATATTAGAGACTAATTCTCAACAATCACAATCACCATATAAGTTTAGGAATCAAATATGAATAAATATTCATTACAAATTAATTTTTTTACTATCAAATAACTGTGACAAATATAAAAAATAATCAATTTAATCATTTTACTATGTCATGTAATGTAGGAACAAAACTATTTCTAATTCAAATTCTTCATACTATTATCATGATTTATATATGTTTAAGTAAAACCAATATTAAATTTACTTATAGAATTATTATTACTACTATTATTATTAAAAATTCTATATTTTTATCATCATTCTTACTATAATGATTCTTTTAAAAACCATGTGTATTTCCTCTTCCTTTTTTCCTTCCTTTTATCTTAATTAACTTTTTGTGGTTTTTCTAATCTTTTAAAAAAAACAATTTTTCTAAAATGGCAATATTCGAAATTGGTTTTTATTCTATACTATTTTTTATTGATTCCAAAAACAAAATTATGATTTTTATAACATGCTAAAAATTTTTGTTCCAGTTAATTATAATACTTTATTGAACATTAATTTAATTTATAAAATTTAGATTTATGATAATTTATATCAAAAAATACTATAAAAATACATTTAATATAATTTTATTTACTATCTAAACTACTATCGTTTGTAGTCTGAAACTTTTTATTATTTTCAAAATCGAATGTTGTGATAGATATATCACAATCTATAATTCAATATAAAATACTTTATTTCGACCATTTATTGTATAAGTTGTTATTATTCCATATCATAACATCACATTAATTATTTCGATCTATCATCATTTCAAAGAAAAACAGAATAAATATTCTTTTTTAAAAAAGACTATTTACTATTTATATAACTTGATTCTTTATAATTAAGATTTTTAATCAAAAATGAATTTTTTACAGAAAACAGATGATAGAATGAAAATGGTATTACGACTTCAAAACCAATGAAACAAACGATTGAATAATTGGGTTTTTCTATCGGCCTATTAAACTTCCTAAATCGACATTTCATTTTGTTTATCTAATGATATTTTTCACAACAATTCATTAAACTGATTTTATTCTTTTGTAAGTTTTGTTCAGCAATCAGAATTTGTTAAAAGCATCAAAGAAAACCAATTTTAATAATTCTAAATACTAATACCATTTTACTAAATAAAATTTAATCAAAAAAAACAAATTATCCTTTCTAACGCCAAATCCAATCAATACGTGAAACCTGCTCTAAATTTTAAATAGGATGAAACATTTTTTAAAAAAAAACTTTATTCATAAATATTTAATCGATTTAGCCAATCAAAACATTTAAAATATTTGTAAAACATGTTATTTCTTTTGCGTATTGCAAATATTTTATACTGAAATATTATATTTAATAAAAATGCAAAAATAATCAACCATACAAAATTTACAAACTATTTCAATTTTTAGAAAAATTATCTACTCAACTCTTGCGAAAATCATTCTTTTTTATATTTTACAACAGAAAAAAACAAAAATTTAAAAAACCATACTATTGCAACTATTTGAACACCTTGTGATCGGATTTTTTTACTCAAATTATAGGTTTAAACACTATGATTCTGATTTTATCCAAATTATGAACTTCTCATTTTTTCTTAGAATAGGTCTTTTCTACGGATAAAGACTATATTAGACCGACTTGTAATCGGCAAAAAAATATTGAAAGCATATTTTTAGTATTTGATGGTAAAGAATCCTTATAAATTCAAAAGAGTAAAATCGTAAATATAACTTTAAGTAATTTTCGAAACCAGGACATAAATAATTTCGCAAATTATTTTCCTATAAACACAAAAACATAAAAAAAACTAAAAAAATTTGTTTAATGTTACATCTACAAATAAATAATTATTCTAACAAACTATATTTTTTGAATTTTGTTGGTTATGTATGTTATTAAATAAATATATTCGCATGCATAATAAAAACGGATAAAAATAAATCAAAAGTTTTTTGTGTTTAAATCTTTAGCTTTACTTTGCGGCTAAAAAGTTTAAAAAAGCCTTAAATATGTGAAATTTAGTGCAAGATATACTTTTACTGTTTTTTTGCTGATTCACAAAACATTAAAACGTCGTAATACTCATTACCTGAAAAAGAACGTCAAGTTATTACTGTGTTTTTTAATTTGCTGGTTATTATAACATTTTTTCGTTGCAATTTTTATAAAATAATTGTTTTCATGTGTAGAAACAAAAAAAATATACTTTGAATCATTGACAATAATAATATTTTTTTGTAATAATGAATAGCAGATGCCAAATATTTAACAATTTGAAAAAATTTATAAAAAAGTAGAAAAAAAATTTAGTGGAATAACGCAAAAATTGTGTCCAATTTCTATTCTTTAACTAAAAAAATACATTGAGAAAGTTTGATTTTTGAAAGTCAAAACAAGACAACATTAAAAATTTTAATATCTGTTGGGTTAGCGCCTACTCTAACAATGTAAAATTTTTTAAATTTATTTTTTTTGGAAAAAAAGATGAAAGGGAATATTTTGTTTCTGGAATTTCAGAATTTTTGGCAAACTTGTAATTGTTTATTATCACATTTGTTTTAATTGATGTATATATTTGATGCCTTTGACGTGTTGTAAAAACAAAAATTCTATTATAATATAGTTTTGATAATCAATTTATTTTTTATTTTTAACAGATGACTTGAAAGCTTTGGTGAAAGTCTGTTTATTGACTATAAATAGACAATTTGATTGGTTTAATATAAGCCAATTTTGTCATTAAACAGATAAATATTATAAAAAAATATATCTTGCAAAAATAATAATTTTCTTTTAAATTTTGATAGACACAATTATCTAACACTATCTATTTTTAAATTAGAATTTAATTTTGAAATATTAATCATTTTTATATTTTTATGGGTAAAATCTATGCATTTATTTAGCAATGCATGTTGTTAAAAAATATTTTTCTCAACTTGATTTAAATTTAATGAACTGTGGTCCAGCCATGTTTTCAAAAACTAAACAATCCAAAAAGCTTGGTTAATAATACATTTTCTGAAACTTAAAAATTAATAAATACAAAAAAGTCTTAATCGCGTAATTTTATAGATATCTCTAGTATTTTGTTTTTTGTATTTATTCTAAAAAATACTAGGTTTTAACGCAATAATCAACTAATTTTAATGAGACATCGCAAATATGTTTGTAAATTTGAAGCTCATAAATTATATACCCTAGAATTTTTTGTTAATACCATATATTTAGGAATCAACATTGTTTTTAGCCAACTTTTAAAGCTTTTTGTAGTATTGTTTATGTGAATTTATAACGAATAAGATACAATTTGGTCTGAAAATTTTAGTAATTATTATTAATGCATATTTTTTCAATTGTATTTTTTGTGGTGAGTTATCATATGGTTTATTGTGACATTGTTAGTCTTTTCTTTTGGTGAAAATACCATTCTGTGCATACTACTAATTATTTATAACCAAACTATCCATTTTTATTTTTAATATTATAATAATTTTTTGAATTATGATGAAATTTAAAATAAAATTATTTACGAATATAAATTTAAATTTATCTTAACATTATGTCTAAATTATATAAAGATATATGTTATTAAATGTAACCGAAAAATATCATAAATTTGAAAAACTCATGTGAAATGCATCTTTTTTTCTATCCTAACATGAATTAAGCAAGAAAATTCCTACTGAAAAAATCATAATAAACTGCTGTAAAATGCGATTCACAGTAGTTGTCGTCTTTTTTCAAAGGTTAATAAAAAGAGTTTCGAAAAAAAACTACGGGTATAGTAGCCAAAGATTAATCCGGAACCTTTTTAAATATAAAAAATTCTTTATCGCTTAAACCCAAAAGATTCATTTATCAACAGGAGGAGATAGCGGCTGGAACACCGACAAAACAGGCGAAAGAATATCCAACGGCCGCTGTCTACGATGAATAACTTAAAGAACGGATTCCTTTTTAAAAATACATCTCTTATTTATTTCTTTCATCTACTTCTATTTCTACTATCGGAGAATTCGACAATACAGTAAAATCAAAAACACATACCAACTAATAAGATTTAATACATTTTTATATTAACCAATTTTCGCTTTAAACCTATTTTATTACTATAAAAAAATATTTAGTAGTGTTTTATGTGTAGGTTTTTTTTTACTTTTGAATTCAAAAATTCTTTCTATTACATTTAATAAAAAATTTTTGACCAAATAAAGTTAGTTAATCATTAGGTTAGCTGTGTGAAGAATAAAAAATAAACCAAAAAAATAGCAACGAATATAAAAAATATGTTTCTGTAAATATTTGTGTTGGTTCATCTTTAAATACACAAAAATTACTTATTATGTTGACGTTAAGATTTGGAAATAGTTATATTTCCTAGAAAAATACTTTCAATATATATCCAGTAAATAGATCGCAAAATGAATACAAAATGTAACAGCATAGAACAACCCAAATTATTTTAAGTTTAATTACAGCAAAGTCATTTCTAACGCATGATCAGGAAAAGTCGATCAAACGAAGATGACAACTGATTACCATTCTCATGCTCAACCAATTTATGTGAATATTTCGCTCAAGGTCACATTCCTAGATAGTAACGAATTTTTTTATTGTATTTTAATCTTTTTCAACGATAAAATATATTTTTATCAAGATGTCTAAAAACCGGACTAATCCTGTTCTCTACTAGATTTTTTTTATTAAACATTCATATCATTCTTTATCAAACATATTAATTATATTTTTTTCTAATAAATTCTATAATAATACAAATTTATACTTAATAACATTTGGTTTTAAAAAATTAAACAATAATAATATATAATAAACCATGTTTGAATTCTGTAAAAACACACCAAATAGATAATATGCTGCATTTAAATAGTTTCAAAAAACAACAAGTTGATTTAAACTTCTTATAAACATTATGTATTATCAATCAACTGTTTTTTTATGTTACATTTTGTAAAAAACGCACAGCTAACGTGTGATATTTTGATTTGTTATTACTTTGTCGATTACACATATATTTGGGCTTTTTTTCTATTTCAATATATATTAGACGGTCACCCATGAACTTTTCTTTATTATATGCCCTCGATGGTTTGTATATTAAATTTCTTTAAAAGAATAATTTATTAGGATTTTTTTTCGATTAAATAGATTGCTAAAATGAGATCATCTTATTGTCAATAAAAATGACTTTAGATCAAAACCTTCCAAATTGTGTCTTCCAGGATGTGTATTACTTTCTACCGTAAATAATATAAACAAAACATATAAAAATATTCAAAAACACCTTTTCAAGGATATAACTTATTCATAGTTGCTGTAACACATCGGCTATTTGGTGTAGTTACGCAGGAAAATTAAATAAAGAGAGGTAGATTAAAAAAGAATTGTTTGCTCATTTATTTTACTAGTCGTCTCGGTGCCAGTGGGATCACTGTATACACCCGTCCTTTTCGCTCCTAAATGCTTTTGCATTTGTCTTTATATTTTTTGGGTCTTATCTCAGCCTTTATATATATATATATATATCAGAGGGAACTTTAGGAGGCAAAACGTGTTTTATAGAGAGGAAAGGTTTTCCTTTGTAGTTTACTACAATAATATAACTAAAATTTATTAAAAAATTCTAATAGTAATTTTGAAAACGTAAAAAATGTAAAATAGAATTTATTTGCAAGTACTTTTTCTAAAATGGGTTTTTATATAAGTATTTTTTAAATTTAAATCGAAGGAATTTTTAGCTACCTTTTTTATTTCAATAAATTCACTTTATTATTTTATCTATTTTTTCATAACAAACGATTTGAAAACAAAGTTTTTCTTGTCTTTCTTTAAATCTGCTATTAATGCAAAATAATATAATATATCTCATGAATTCTTGATCAATGCTACTTTATTTCATCTAATATTAGATTTTGATGGAAATAAATCTGATATATTTTGTAATAAACATATTTTCAAATCGCCATTTTATCGACATAAACCAGTAAAAAAAAGAACAAAAATTTTGAAAAACTGCAAAAAGCCTATGAAAAAAATAAAATTGTGAATATGAACATACAGTCTTGCTTATAATAAAAATTTTATTGGGTTTTTTTAATAAGTTTTGTAGAACAATCAGAAATTTAAATCATTTATCTATTTTAATTACTTTCTATATTGTATAATTTGTATTCTATACCAAAAAATTAAAAATAGGTATTTGATTGATTCATTATAAAACTCAAATATTTTTGTCGCAGATAGTAAAACTTCTACACAAAAATTGAAAAATTTAAGTATGCGCAGCACTAAAGAACTCATAAAATGTTCTTATATCCACTAACATACATATATTTAAAATATAATACCACTTGAAAAATCAAAAACAATGCAAATATTTCTCACTGGTTTATTAACATTAAATTTAAAGATTTTTTTATTGTTATTTTATTTTATATTTATTACAAAAATAACTAATAATATGAGTTGGGTTAGGTTCTACTCAACTTAGTAACATTTATTTATTTTGTTTTTTGTTATAAAGACATTTTCGAAATCATTTTGTCTTGAAGTTTTAGAAAATTAAATTTATCTGTTTTGTTTGTGTTATAAGGTATCATGAAATCAATATTTTTAAGATTAAAGAATTATGTATTATTTTTTTCTTAATATTTTGAAAATATTTCAAATCTATAAAATATTAACATCAATCAATGCTAGAATTTCAACAAAATGCCTATAAATAAAAACCAATATAAAATATTATCAAAACAGAAACTTTTGTCGTTTTTAAGAGGCAAGAAATTTTACAAAAAGTTATTAAAAACAAAAAAAGAAAAAAAGATAGAAAAGTTATGATATATTAAAATTCGTATTAGTAGTACGAAAAAAAGAATAGTAATATGTTATAATATAACAGTAGTAACAGTAATAATTTTTATTTTGGTATAAAGCCATACAACAAAATAATAATAAATGTAACATGAATATGAATTGTAAAAATATACAATTTTATTTCATGAAAAAAATACATTTCTGTCTTTATAAGACATTTGTGATCAAGTGTGTTTATGCTGTTTCATATATGCATGTCTTTCATATGTTATAAAAACAATTCTTTATGCATTATTTAAATTTAAAAAACAATTTTTTTTATTTTTGTCAATTGCTAAAATGCATTCATGAATGGTCAGTTCATTTAAAATAAGTAAAATTAGTCAATGGTTCTAGAAAACTAAATTTGTCTATAAAATAGACAAATATTATAGATAAAAATATCTATCAACATATTGAATTTTTTTAATCTTGATCAACCTCAGTTATACAGCAATGTTTATACCTTAATTTTTATGTAAAAAAATTTATCGTACAGTTTTGATAATCGTTAACTAAAGTAATTTTTTGCCTGTAATTTTTTGTTATATTAAAAAAATATATTATAGAACCAAACTGATCTTTTTAAACAATAATTTCAATATAAACACAATATAAAATAGATATTTTAGTCATATACACGTAAAATTAATGAAAATAAATTTCAAATTTTTGAATATAAAGAGCGTTAAGAGTTAAGTGTACATTTTTTCATTAAAATTATATATATTTAGAAAAAAAAATTATGTCTATTTCTAGAAATTACATCATTAATTTATGAAAATATGCTAATATTATTCGAAAAATTAATCTTGTTAAAAATTGTTAAAAATTTGAAATAAAAAATTTTCATTGGTTAATGTAATCATTACCAATTTATATTATTTGTTTTTACGAAAAATGACATAAATTGATTTAAGATGGTT
This sequence comes from Edhazardia aedis USNM 41457, assembly GCA_000230595.3. NCBI lineage: Eukaryota > Fungi > Microsporidia > Culicosporidae > Edhazardia > Edhazardia aedis. The sequence goes on along the minus strand of AFBI03000017.1, from coordinate 467,091 downwards.
TACTGTCTATTAAGTGGTTTTTAAATATTGATTTTGATGACTGATGATCAATGATTGGTTTAAAAAACCAAAAAGAAATTATATAAAGAAATTCTTTTTAAATAAACATGTATAAAAAACAATCTTTAATTTTATCTTCTTTTTCTCACAATTCTAATCAATATCCATCCAACAAAAATATATATTCGTTTTTTTATATAATTTGATATGCGTAATCTACTTTTATCACATATATTTTAACATTTCTGTTTAGAAGATTTTATTAGTATACTTATGTGTTTTCGAATAGAATCATTATTATGAAAAATTAAAAATATTATTGCGCAAAAAAAGACTAAAACTAGGCAATCAAAAACTATTAATTAAAATCATTATTCATAGTTTCTATAATCATGATGAGCGAGTAATTTTGAGAAACTATTTTGACTTAAGAATCATTTATTAATATAGAGTTTTAGTATTTAAATACAAAAATGTTCTCTTTATGAAATATATTTTCATATACTGAATTGTATGAACATTCGGAAAATTCGCTGTAGATATAGAAAATTGTATTTTTTAATCATGCAAAATAGTGGTAAAATCCATGTTTCGTTGCAGTATGTGTTATATAAATTTGAAATACAAATATAAATTTTATGAATATATATTTGTTATTCCTTTCCTTCATATTTTCATTTTATATAAATTAAAAGTTGATATATTGGTACTATCCTAATTTTAATAAGAAGTAGTTTATATTAACAAAAAAAATAACGGGGAAAAAATTTTTTTCATAGTAAAGTAATATCAATATTGATTGTAATAGAAATAACAATGGTATTTAAATGGCAATAGTAGTAGTAAAAATAGAAAAATAAGCAGTATATATAGATATTTATAATTTTTTTACAAAAAAAAGATTAAAACACAATATTTAAAAAATAAAACATTGACAACTTTTAAATTTTTTAGTGTTTTATTTTTAATTCACAAAGTTCCTTCTTTAATGTTTTTAGATCAATAATAATTTAGTATAATAAAAAGAATTTTACAAATATTTATCATATTTCGATATGTTTTAATTTATCAATATGAATGCTTTGGCTGCGAACTAATTTTTGAGAATCCTATGTATTTATGGTAAACCACATATACTTGATTGGAAATATCGGTTAAGTGAGAGTATTTAAAACATTTTTTTTCTCTTAAAACTTCCTTCAGTCAATATTTAAAAGGTCTTTAACCATAATCAAAAATATAATAATAGTGAAAGAACGAGGAGAGTACCGAGTACGGACCTACCGTGCGCAAACAGGGCCGCTATTTGAAAACCGTATTCGATTACCCGATTTTAACTACCGTACCATATACGTTTTTTACTTGAATAACACCGGCAGCTGTCTGGCGGAATACTTAAATATTAATATATCTATTTAATCTTATTGATTGAAAACTAAAAGTTGACCACCCCTAACATTTAAGTATATTAGTCTGCTTAGAAATTTATTGTGGGATACAAAATGCATCATAAAGTTCTAATTTGACAAATATAAATTTTGTTAAAATAACAATGTGTTTTATAATAAAAATGTAGTGATATTGAAACAATTTCATACTAAATTTTTATCTTTTTTGTGTTCGTTGGATATAATCCAAAATTCGAATATAAGCTACAATTTTTTTTGTGAACAAACCATTTAACGATACTTATAAAGCAAATGACTGTTTTAAAACATTAAAATTACATAAAAAATGTTTATGTATTTTTATAATCAAGTTTTTACGTTTTATTTCGAAACATAATAAAATAACACAGAAAAAATAAAAAAATAGAAGATCTTCTTTAAGGAGAGAATATAAATTCCAAATGAAAAAAAATTTTTGAACACACAGGAATGTAATTTTATACATACATACATATACACACACATATATATAGTAATTCAATTATTTTATCATTGAACACACAATATACTGTTAATATTTTCTGCAAATATCTACTATATTTTTATTCGTTATAATATTCTAAATTGGATTATAACAAAAATATATTAGTATTTTTCTGTATTATTTTTTTAACTGTAATTGAATATGCTTAAAATGGTCTTTTTTACTTGATTAACTTTTTTTTTGTTTAAGAATTATGATTGTTTATATATATAAAATCAGAATTTAAATTATTTTATACATGGAGTGCTCTGATTTATTTTTATTTCCTTATCACTATTATAATATTTTATAACTGGGAAATATAAAATATAATCTTCTTTTTTAATATCTTCTTTCTAAAATATACTTAGAATTTTTTTTCAATATACAATAAGTTTACAAATTTTATCACCAATTTGATATTTTTTCATGTTAGCTAGATTGGTAAATCATCAATATTGGAATTTAATTGATAATTTTAACCATAAAACTAATCTATTCAAGTAAATAATAAAAATTATAAACAACTTTGACCCTGGAAAGTTTTTTTACTTTCCTTTAAACACAATTTAAAAACTTTTATAGCGAAAAAAAAATTACAAAATGTTGCTCTCTTTTTTTTTTAATTTTTTTCTGGTTTACAGGTTAGTTTCTAAATAACATAAACACTGTTACTATTGCTATAGAATGCTCGAAAAAGCCCAAAAAAACAGTAAATAAGGTAAAGTACTTGTTCCACAAATACCACACCAATTATACACGTCAAAAAAACATAAATTAAAACAGTGATATTTAATCGTTTCGGTTATTTAAGTATATTTGAAATTTATAATCTATCGATTTAATCATAACTTTAATGGATATATAATCAATGATATAAAATTAAAAAATATTTTTTATGTTTGCAACTCATCACTGACATCTTAAAAATATTTTTAAATTTAAATAAAAAAATATACTGTTATTTGATGTTTTTTTTTAAAAGCATGATTAAAATTGAACTTTTTAATCTGCCAATTTTTATACTTTCATCTTCTAAAATTATAAAAATTTAAGTTTCAAATATTTTCTTAAACAATATATGAATATCGAGATTGCCCAAATTTTATAAAAAACATTGCTGGTTTGCTATATGTCGATTTTTTTAATCTAAATATTGTATTGTACCTAGAACAATTATGAAATGTTTGGTTTTTGGAATTTTGCCCTTTTATGATTGAAATAGATTTTGAAGATAGAGAAATTGTATTCAAAGATATATTCCGAAATCTTTGTATTTTCTTGAGAAACAACAGATTCACGATTCATTACAAAATAGACACGCATAGCGGCAATTCAATACATGATTTTGGGAATTTGACGCACGCGATAACTCAAATATTGTGTTCTTTGAAAATATGCAACGAACAGCACAAAGTGAACGAAAGTATTTTTATCATTGAAGTTGAAAATCGTGTCAAGCTTGATTTGTCAGATATTTTACGAATTGCTGATGACTGCATTTTTTACCACTCAAAAAGTTATATTGAGAATGGTGTTGTTGAACTATGGATAAAATTTTTGCTTGACGATGAGTTTATGCTAAATTTCCGAATCCATAGAAGTTTAATTGAACAGGTTATATATAAAAACAGCGATGTTATTCAATATTCTATTGAAAACGAAGTTATTTTTGACGATACTTTTTTGGAAAACAGAAAAGATGTTGCAAAATTGGTTCAAGAAAATAAGTTTGAACTATCAAAAATTGCTAGGAAGGCTGGTTCGGTTTGTGTTGATGATATGATTTATTTTTTAAAAATTGCTTATTGGAAGAGAGAAATTGATTTAAGAAACCACGAATATTTTTTGCAAGAATCAAACAGTGGTTTTCATTATGACGGAAAGTTTTTTGCTTTATCTAAAAAACCAGGATTGCACATTGGAATGCGTGGATTTTTAATTGATGCTGAAAATCAAACATATTTCCTTGTGATGAATGACATTTCGGTTGAGAATGGATCATTTTCGGTTTTTGAAGACATCTTTTATATGCTTTTGCTCCGATTTGCTAGAAAAATAAAAGTGCCATTTGTTTTTGTTTCCTGCAACTCTGGTGCAAGAATAGGATTATATGACGATTTGAGGAAAATTTTAAAATATGTCGACAAAAAATTTTTTATTGACAATGATTTGCAAAATGCTTGCTTAAAACAAGAAAAAACAACAATTGAGCCTTTAAAGAGAAATATTATAGGCGAAAAAGAGCTTTCTAGCATAGAATCCTCTAATAAAAATTCAATGGGCAATTTCAGTAAATTATATGTGAAACCCGGAAATGAAGAAAATTTTAAAATTGATAACAAATGCGAGGAAAAAAATGTAGTTGTACTTAGAAATACTAAAACTAGTGGTAAAGTATATGAAGAATCTGGAATTGTAACTAATTCTGTCGGAGAAGTGATTTCGATATACGGAAATACAAAAACGGGGCCTGAAAATCTCGCTTTTTCTGGTTTATTAGCGGGTGAAACATGTCTAGCATACAATTCTATAATGTTTTTAAGTTATGTTACAGGCCGCAGTGTTGGCATAGGCGCATATTTAAACAAGCTTGGAGAGCGCATCATTCAAAAAACGAAATCACCGTTATTATTAACGGGATACCATGCATTGAATAAGTTGCTTCAAAAAGATGTCTACAAATCAAACGATGAAGTCGGTGGATGCGATGTGATGAACAGCAATGGAAATTGTCACAGAGAAGTGAAAAATGATTTTGAAGGTGCAGAAGAAATAATAAAGTGGATCGACTATTATTATAATAGTCGTTTTAAGAAAGTACACAGTAAAAAAATTGATATTTACAATGAAATCGTGGTGAATATGCAAAATTTAAAAATTTGCGAAGATGTTAACCTAACAGCTGTTAGTAACGAAAATAAAAATGTTATTTTGGATGAAGAAAGTAAAATGATGTCTAAATCGTCTGCTATATCGCAAAGTAAAATTATCGCTTTAAAACAGGAAAAAAACGTTAACGTAAATAGCTATCCACTTACAAATTTGTCTTTCTGGGCAGAGCAATATAATAAAACTACTAAAAAAGAATATTTTTTGAAAAAATATGCTGATTATAATTATTTCGAAAATTTTTCAGAAAGAGAATTATTGGAGTATTTGGTTGATTCCTCGTCACTTACCGAGTATAAAAAAAAATATGCACAGAATATACTCATAGCCAGGGCGAAAATAAACAATACATCTCTTGGAATAATATGCTCGGAATCGTTCGATGACTCACCAAACTGCGAATCTACAAAAAATGTAATATTTTCGGATTCAGCAGATAAAATATCACGGGCTATTAAAGATTTTAATAGAGAAAATCTTGACATTCTTATAATTGCAAATTTCAGAGGTTTCAATGGCGGCAAAGAAGAAATGGAAAAAAATATACTGCAATACGGATCAAATATTGTTCGAAGCCTTTCTGAATCCACTGTTCGCATCATGGTTTATATTCCACCAGGTGGAGAGATTCGTGGTGGATCTTGGGTAGTTTTCGATAAATTTATAAACCCTAGAATATCTATCATAAGTCATCCAAGAGCTATGGTCGGCATTTTAGAGCCAGAGGGAATAGCTAACATTAAATTTAAAGAATCACAACGTAGGGATTTTTTTGCAAAAAATAACATGGATTTTAATAGCGATCGGGCTCAGGAAATGGCTAATGAGTTCTGTAGATTACATGATGTGTCTTTTAGAATGTTTAAAAATAATATGATTGACGATATTATGTTTATAGACGAGTTCAAAATTTATCTTGCTAATCACTTTTTAGTATAAATAATTATAAAATTATCTCTCTTCGCTTTTTTCATTTATTATTTATTGATTATATATTGCCAACTTTATTTTTTTAGAAAAATAAACTTGCGGTTGTTTTTTAACTTAGAATCTAAAATTTTTAAAATGATAAAATTATAGGATAATATTGGAAAGTAATCATAAAATAATAAAAGGTAACTGTGGCATTAAAATAAGGAAAAAAGCCAGATTTAAAATAATTTTCCAAATAACTGGTATTTTTATTGGGTCTTTTGGTATAAGAAGTTTTATTTATAGTGAGTCCTTGTGGACGATTATAACATTCTTTTGCTGCTTGTGCAGTATTTTCTTTATTCATGCTCATTAAGGGTTAAAAATGCTTTTATGTTGCATTTTTTCTAAGAAAAATTAATTTAATTAAAGAAAAATTAATGTGGTAATTAATACCACTGTATACCTTTGAGATTTTATCAAGCTATTGTGAAACATAGGCCAAATTTTCTGTTGATTGATTATTAAAAAAAACTTATCATTTTAGCAAATTTTAAGTAAAGTTACTACATATATTGAAAATGAAGAGAAACATTAGTTTTGCTAATCCTTGGTTACAAAATATACTTCGCATATTCAACATTTTTAAATCTTAAAAAATGTTCCATGACAAAAAATCGACTATTAAACTGGTTATCTTTGTTCATAAATTTTTGAAATCTATTTACTAATTTTAATTTATAGTGAACATGCATTTAAAAGAGTTATTTTCTACAGTTGCTGTCTGATTTCGACATTTTTAAATATGACATTTTTTAGCGATTAGACGTTAAAAGCGAAGAATCAATTAAATAAAAAACATGTCATTCACCTAAGATTGGTTCTAATTAACATAAAAAGCGATAAATATCCTTAAATAAAACATCACTATATATTTTAAAAATTAAATTAAAAACAAAAAATTAAGATTTGTGATGAGTAATTTTAATATTACTATTTCTAACTATAAAGTTAATATTTAGCATTTATTCGTTTTCGAAAGTAATACTTTAAAAATAAAAAATAATTTTATTGACAAATCTTTGTATTTTCATTGCTGTTGTCGTGATAGGTATTAGGTGGTGAACCTCTTTTTAACGATAGCTCAATGATAGTTATCATGAATGAAAAATTAAAGTAAAATAAGCAATTAGGAATAGAAAGAATAATAGTATTCTTAAAATTAAATTTGATTAAATTATATCAATTTTAATGGTTTTATGATTTATGTCTGTTGGGTTAGAGACTACTCTAACAGAGTAACATATATTTGGTTTGATTTTTTATTGATTAAAAGTGTGAAAGGAAATATTTTGGTTTTGACGTTTATAATATTAGTTTATTTGTTTTAGATGTGTTTTCACATTTGTTAATGTAAATTGATATATTGGATGTCTTTGACGTGTAGTAAAGGAGAAAATTCTATTGATTATAAAATTTTGATAATCAATATATTTTTGATTTTTAACAGATAGATTGAATGTATTGGTAAAGGTCAGTTAATTGATTAGTAAAAGAAAATGCGATTGGTTCTAAAAATACCAATTTTGTCTATAAATGGCAAATATTTTAAATAAACATATCTTACAAAAATATTAGCTTTCTTTTAAATGTTGATCAGACTCAATCATCCTGCTTGTTCGTTTTTTATTTTAGTTTGTGGTGTTCTTCTTTTATTCGTTCTTGTTATTATTGGGGTGTAAATAAATTATTTTTTGTTAATACCATTGATTGCTTAATTACGCAGGAACCTACACCATTTTTGTAAAGAAAGCCTACATAAATTACATTTAAACCTCTTGGATAAGTTTTTATTGGTACAATTTTCCATAGTTCTCCTTTATATTATTGTAAAATATTTGAATAATTGTCAAAAACGATTGAACAAATGTAAAGTGTATTGTAAAAAAGTAATGCTGTTTATTCTAAATCTATAAATATGGTAAAAAAATCAATCTTAAAACAAGTTTTTGAGATATATTATTTCGAGTTTTTTAATCATCTGATCTTTTTTTATTCAATTGATATATATTTAAACATGTTTTATATAAAAATCAAGAAATCAATAATTAAAATACCAATGTTGTTTCTAAATTACAATTTCTACATAAATACATGTTGATTTATTGTGAATTTTTAATCTTAATACTAAATAGTAGAAAATTTTAACATTAGTTATTGCTATACTATATTAACCAATTATTTATTATGATATTTATATATTTGTTGATACTATATAATAATTAATAATATAACGTATTTTTTGAATTTGGTATGATATTTTCGAATGATTTTTATTCAATATAAAAAATTGGACAATCGTTTAAAAATATAATAAAGATAATAATATAAAAAATTTGTGTTTACAGACTTGACATCTTACATTGTACAAAAACAGATTTAAGAATATGTTTAAAACGTATCCTGAGCACAAGGAACACTTTTTTTTTGTTAATTTTTTAAACGTAAATTATTACTACCAAGTTTATAAGATTAAAAAATTCCTTTATTTTCATATTTTTCTCTCTAACTTGTAGATTTGCCTTGTTTATAGTTACTCGCTGAACTTATTACATTTAAAATAGCTTTTGTTTTGATCAACAGTTTATGATGGTTATTTTGGAATAATATGTGAGAAATAGCTATTTACCATGTATTGAATAAGAATAAAACCTTTAAATTTTCGAATAATAACTTAATTCTATAGACTGCCTATTTCAACTTTCAATATTGCAAAATATTCTCTTTTAAAGTTAAGTAGAATGAAATTTATTATTTTTTATCTAGTACAACAATTGGATCTTTATTATTGCAACATTTATTTTTAAAATAAAAAAAATAGAATTTTTAAAATATGTGAAAATGTCTAAATATAATTTGAAAACAAAAAAATTATTTATAATTTTTTTATTTCATGAATAGTAATGTGTTTTTTAATATAAATTTGGCTTAACAAATCATTTTGATGTAGATATATACTATTATGTTGCAACGATTTCATTAAAGGAAAATGTCGAGTCTTTTTGAATAACATTTTTGTTTAAAATATATATCAGATGTAAATTTTTTTATCCTGTCGCAGAAATCATACAATTCATTATTAATTTATTCGTTTTTTTTTCAAAAAATATTAGTTGATTGTAATTTAAATAAAATATTTTTTGTTCAAAGGTTGTATAATTCATATGAAAATATTCTCAGATTACCCTAAAATGTGTGTTTTGTGAGAAAATGTATGAAAAGAAATATTATTGTTATTATTTATTTATTTAAAATTCTTCCACAGCCAATTTTTCTATTGTCTCTTCGAAGAATATGATCTTCATGGGATTTTTCATCATGCAATTTGTCGTATTTTAACGACAAGATTGATCGAAAAAGGACATGATAATAAACATGACAGATTTATAGTCATAAAGGTCCGGATTTTTCCGGAACAATTGATTAACTGACTATGTTCGAATTTAAAGGTTGTATTTTTTGCTATGTATCTCTTCGTAATCGTATATCAATAACAAGTGCAGTGTCTGCAAGAGTACTGCAATATAGTTGCAATTATCGTGTTTTAAATTTCTGATATCAAAGTTGAAAAATCGTAAAATTTATATTTATTTATTAAACTATATTTCTTTTTTTCAAAGATTATCATTATAATTGAATATTCTTTTGTAATCACAAATAGAATAAATTGAGAAAAAGTGAAAAAAACACCAACAATTCATTCTTAGCAATCATCAATTGTTTTAATTTTTGAAAACAGTATTTTAAAATTTGTATTAAATTTACCTAGCTTACATTCAGTCTAGTGGTAAATTCTACTATAGAATTATAAGTTTAGCAGATCAATTTATTAATTTATTCTAATTTATTCTAATTTATTTTACTAAGAAAAAAGTTGAATGTAATCTAGTATTTATGCATATTATGCTTTTTATTTGATTTATCATAATGAAATAGGTAACAAAATGAAACATTTCATTTACATTTTTAATAATAACTCTTTTATTTTTATCTAGATATAAATCCGGTCTTTTTTAAAAAAAATTATTTTTGTCATATACTAAAGGATTAACAAACAAATTTTCGCCTCAAAAAAAATGTAAAATCATCGCACAAAAATGTTTTTTGTTTTTATTTGTTTATAAACATAGATTTAATGTTTTTATAAGTAAAAGTAAATTGTGCGTTATTGTTTTCTGTATTTGGAAAAGATACGCGCTTTAAAACACTGAAACAACGAAAAAAAGTATAAAAAACACAAGATTGCCATAGACACTGATTTTGCTATTTTAAAGTGCCTTTTTATATGTATCACACGTTTTAAATTTGACTTTCTTTTTAATTTAGTATAAAATTTGAATACAAGTTTACAGGAATTCAAATTTTATAAACTAAATCACTTTTTATACAAAAATAATATGTATAATATCTGAATAAAATTTCAGAGGCCTTAGAAGATAAAAAAAAGTGAATATAACACTAAAAAAACAAATTTATGAAATAAAACAAGATAAAATTGTCAAAACACCCATTTTGTACAAAAATAAAAAATTTCGTATTTATCTGTATATTTATTATTTATTTTCTTAAGTATATATGCAAAATGACCTTTATTTTTTAAGCCGTCTTAATCATAAAATTAGGAATGGATATTCCAACTATGAATTAGATAATATCAGTTTGAATATATTTTAAATCATCTTGTTGTATAATATTATGATTTATATTTTTTATATGGGATTCAAATAATAACATTTTTTCGTTATTTATTTTATGTATTTTGAATGCACAAAAAATATTGTTTTTGTTAAAGTCATATTGAATAAAGTGTCTTATGATAGTCAATTCAAAATTTTACATATCTGTATTAAAATTTTTAAAACACTTTAGATAAAGTTAATCTTAAAAAATATTTGCATAAACTGTACAAAATTTGAAATAGAGAAAATAAATATGAAAAGATAGTTATATGGTTTATATGCAATGATATTATATAATACAGCAAAGTTTTTATACTTTGTCGCAATTTTTAAATTTATATTTAAAGCTATACAAAGTAATATTACTATAAAGTCATCAGGCAGCTATAAAAATAATATTAAAATGAATTTTTTTTTCCTGCGATACAAAAAACTTGTTTTTAATATGCAATAAGATTATTACACATTTAATGTTCTCAAAAAATCATTTTTTATTAGAAGAAGAATAGTAGAATGTTTTCATAAAAACCTCGTGTAATACATATATGGATAATATGTATCAATTTAATAAATGAAAAGTATGTAGGTTAGTTCTTTCCTAAATAAAAAATCTTGGTATATTTATGGATAGCTATCTTTTTGATTCTTTATAATTAGAAGTTATTCATTTTTAAGATTTTTTTGGTTTTATATATTTTTATATCCTTTTTTGTTTGATCATTTATAAAAAGTGGCATATGTAATTTTTTAATTTGATGCTTGATAATTTTATTTGATCCCAAATTTCACAAATAGCAAATTTCGAAATATTAGATTTAATTAAAAATTGAATTCAGCGTAGTGATCTTGAAAGTGCTGTTATATTTTTCTTTAATGGCGATAGGGATCGTAACTTAAAAACCTTTATTTTGGGATAGATTAAGAAAGAAAAGGTGAAGATTTGTTTTTTTTATATCACATATATTTTTTTCATTTGATATATTGATTTAAGTTTTTTTGTTTGGTTAAAATTTTTTCATTTATCTTGATGTCTTCCGTTTGCTTTTTTAAAGTTTGTGTTCCATATGATTGATTTTCATTTGTATCTATAATCGCAAAATAATAAAATTATGATAAGTTAATATTTTAATCGAATAAGATATATTTTCAATTTATTTTACAAAATTTTTGTTTATAATGTGTTTTAAAATTTTTATTTTAATACAAAATGTTTTATATAGAATATAGTCGATTTTCTATTTTTTGTTAAACAATTGAAAATCTTTTTTTTTGTAGTTGATAAAATAAGATTACAATTATGACACTGTAGAATGTCAGGTGAACAAAATGCTCGTTTGTGTACATTAAACTATCAATAACAGAATAATATTGTAATAGGATATTTGACAGATATCAGATGAATATGATAATTATATTTGAATTTTGTATTTTTATATTAAATTATGAAATGAAAAAAACATCAATCGAGTACTTTTTACATTGCCGATTGTTAACGGTATTTGGTTGGCACAGCTAGCAAATATTTTATAAAATCAATGTAGTGTATATTAGATTTGGATTCTATTTCTTATTGTTTTTTGTGCTTATAGATACAGAAGTACGCTTACTAATTTGGTAAATCATGTATTTTTTCTTTGTGTCGGCTTGCATTTTTGTGCCCATTTTTATATATAGCCCTTGTGTTTTTATAAATGACATATAGGCAAAAAAGGATGTAGACTAGGGAGGTAAAAACAATCATATAAAGTAGGGGGATACTATTTTTTAGAACCACGTCATTTGTTGTTGGATTTTGTGCTAGTTTTACCTACCAAATACATATTTATTATTTTAATATTAAACAAAAGATATTTTTCAGATTTATTAACACATTTTAAAATTTTTTGTAGGGAGTAAAAATATACAAATGCACATATTTTTAGCCGTTCATGTAAAATCTGCCAAAACCATGATAAAATATAAGATTGTGTAAATTTCAGTAAAAATTTAAAAAGGTTTATTATAAAATAAAATTAAAAGTATGAATCATCTTTCCTGTCATTTCATAATAATATAAATCGGAGAAAAAATTTTTACAAATTACAAAAAATTAATGTGCTTTTACATAACATTGAAATTTTAATAATTTTTATTTTATACTTTGATTTTTGTTTTTCCTTTTTTCTGATTGTACACATATAATAAAAAACTTTCTATTAATATATTATAAGAATTTAAATATTTCAATCTAATATTGTGGTTTAAACAGTGTAAATAATATCTTCAAACCATTAAAAACGATATGTATCAAAATTTTATATATCATTATACCATATTTTCATGAAAATATTTTATTTATCAACGATAATTTGTTGATAAAGATTGATATCTTATATCATAAATAAATAAATTTAGCGCCCAAATGTTCATTAAAAAATAAAATGAATTCTCTTAAATATCAAAAAGTAAAGGCATGCAGCTATACCACTTAGATTTAAAAATCCTCTTTAAGCCTTCACTTCGCCTATTCAATTCAAATATATTAATATATTTATTAATAGAAAAAATATTTATAAAAACACAAGAATATTTTGAGTATGTATTAAACATGAAATACAGTTTCTAAAAACTTAAATATAAAATCGTAAAAAAAATGTACCATAATGATATTAGAAACATCGATAAACTTGTATATTAAAACACTATTTACCATATTATGCAATGATTTATAAACATCATTAAAATTAGTTACTTTTTATTTTATTATTATTTATATAACACAAAACTACAAATTAAACCTGAAAATTTTTAAATGCAACAATTGTCAAAAAAACAATTCAACAGTATTAATCTAGTTACATATATGACCCATGAGCAGAATATAATTCTCAAACCCATCATGTTATATATATATAGCTAAATCAGTACAATTATTATAAACACTTTGAGGAGCACACGTTAGCGAAGAGAAATTTAGATAATAGCGGCATGGAACACACTCGAACATCAAAAAACATGTTTTATGTGATTTAAAAAGACAAATCTTTTCTTTGGATATCTTTTACGAACTCTAACCTGTCATCATATGAATATGGAAAATACGAATGATGAAAATTAAAATGTGTGTTAAACCTGATTATCCACTTATATTGCAACCAATTTGTTTAAATTTAAAAATGTAATTGTAACAATATTATTGTTGTATTCTCCTAATTGATTAAAAAATTATTGAATTAATTAAACATCAAATTACTTTTGTTGAGTAGAAAAATATGTTAAAAAATAGATTTATTAAATAAAAATAGCTCATATTCATTATAGGCAATTAAATATATAATTTTTACCTTTAAAAATATATTTTTCATGCTGAAAATTGTGTTATTTAGAAATAATTTTTTTATTTATGATAATATTGCGATTCGATAAAAAAATATTTAATTGGCGAAGAAGTTAAAATTCTAAAAATTAAAGAAGTTATTATTTTTTAAAATATATATAAATATAGCAAAAAAATTCTTTTAAGGGTCCTAATAACAAGGTGAAAAAAGTTTTCATAAGCAATCTTTCCAAATTCTAATGATATTGCTGTATCCAACGATCAGCACAGAGTCGTTTTAAATCTTGGAAAGAAACCGGAGAAAGGGGGTGTAGTTGCGAAAAGGAACCAACCAATCAAATCGTAACATATTCCTGCAACTATAAAAGACGTTGAGAATGTCCCCCTATGCAATTCTCAGGACAAGAAGACAGACGGCGACGCGACACTGGAAGACGATACAAACCCAGTTTTTCGCCACGGCAATACAATACAATAAATTCAATGCCAAACAATTCGTCTTTATATTCCTCTTATTTAATTTCAAACCATCCACCCGCGGACTACCGCAATATAAAGAAAAATAAGATTTGTGTTTTTTCGGAGAAAGCTTAGGCTGAAAAAAATCACAATATTGCGTTAACTATATATCATCGCAAAAGTATTATATATGCGAGTAAAAAGAATGACTCTTGAATTTTTTTTAAAAATTTTTACCAATTTTTATTGTAAATTAGCTGAAATATATATTTGAAATTTGAAGATTTTACTGAATAAACCTCAATATATTTTTTTTTCAACCGGAAATTTTCTATTTGCATATGGATTAAATAATTAATTATTTTAGATCAATATATAAAGTAAAATGAAGGTAAAATAAAAAATTATATTTCTCTGTTTGCCATCTAAACACAAAATAAATTTCACAATTAATTAATTAAAATTTATTTCATTTGGCCATATTTCAATTAAAAATATTTAATTTGCAGAATTTTTAACGAAATTTTGTTTTTTGTGGTTAAACCTCATTTTTAATCAATTTAATTACTTTTTTAAATATAATTGTCATTGAATTCCTTATCATTTTTTTCGATAAATAGTCGAAAAATTCATAATGAATCGTGAGTATTTGGCTTTTAATAAGAAGATCTCAAAAATTAATACTTTTTAGATAATAAAAAATTAACGTTTCATCTCGCATCAAAATAATTTGTGGTGTTGAAATATTGCGAATAATTTAGCGCAATAATACATAATTTTTTTTAAAAATTAAATTTTCTTAATTTTAATGGTAAATATTTGAAATTTTATAATTGTATGAAGAGCTATTTTTCTGTTATACATAAAATTAATTCTGTTTTAAATAAATTAATTTGCATTCCATGGTTTTAACAAATTTTAAAATTTGAATAATATTGCAAAAAGATTGGAGAAAATTTTGTTTACAAATATTAAATTAAATTGACTCGTTACAGTAAAGAATGGATTTTTAAATTTTTTAAATGCAAAAAAATCATCAAAACATTTTTTAAATGTTCATATTTGGTTTAGTCCAAAAAATGAAAATTAGTAATATTTTTTAAATATATTCTTTTAAATACTTCTTTTTATTTATTTTTATATGATAAACAAAGAAGATAACATTATTTAAAATTTATATTTTTTGTAAAATCTTATGTATATTTTATGAACATATAGAATTGCGATTATGTCATTTTTTAATAAATGTTTCAATTTATTATTTTTTTGCAATAATAAAAAAGGATCCATTAAATGGGCTTATTTTAAATCGAATATTTGGCAATCAACAAAATTGAAAACTTATATTATGCAAAATTTATATCATATTGTTGTTTATCTATCACACACATTTTTAATTTGAATTTGAAAGTTATCACACTGTAGAATCTATTGCCGAAAAAATACATTTGAATTACTATAAATACTGTTTTATCATGATCTGTTTCTTTTAATCTCACCATTGACACATTTTTTAAGTAATAGCACGTCAACGATTTAATAGAATTTTGACTGTAAAAAAATTAAATGGAAATAAAAAACAATACGAATGAAATCTTTTCTTTATGTTTGCTTAATTATAGAATTATCTTCATGTACACTAAATGAAGATGTTCCAAACAATTCCAAAGGAAATACAGCCACAAATAATGTCACCAGAACGGATGAAGATGACGAACTTGTAAGTCTGTTGTATTACTTTCGTGATAATCCTTTCGAAAAAAAGTTTGAAGAAAATGCACAATATGATGAAGAAAAAAATAGAAAGAAGAATGAAATTAAATGCACGGAACTAAACATTGTTACAAGTTCTGATTGTATAAATAATAATAATTCAAAAAATACCGGTATTTTAAAACGCAAGGATCCAAAACTCTGTGAAAAAAGTATTGTAAAAGAAAAAAAAGCTTTTAGTTGATCAATCTTCGCATCAAATTGAATTAGAATCCTATAGTTCAAACTTAAATGGAATACTTTGAACTGTTGATGAAATACATGATGAAAAAATAAACATAAATATTTCTTATAAATGCAATACTTGTCAAAAACTTATTCCATTCCAAAATGTTATTCAATTATATAAGAGCGATTCCTATACAAAAACAGAAAGTAAAGATCCCCAGATTATTGATTATGATGAAAGAAAAACCGTTTCTAAATGAATTTTCGGAACAATATGTCTTAAATTCAAAACAGAAAATGATAAATTTAATTAGTTCAATTCATTGATCCCAAAAGAGTAAAAATTTGATCTTTTATAAGTCTACACATGATATATTTTAAAAACGATTTTATAATCATGTTTTATGTGAAAACAAATTCTCAGTTTCCCGAAAATAATTTTTAATACAAAATAAATTTTTCTTTGCAATTATTGCATTCATTTGAGTATTTTTTATATATTTTATAATATTTGATTATAAAATGTTTTTTTTGGTGATTTCTTTACAGTAGCTTAAAAATAAACACCGTAAATATTATTTTAAGTTATTTATCGCTGTTACAAGAATCTTAATTGTTGTTTGTTGATAATACTCCAAAATATCCAAAGCCAATATTAAATTTACTAAACATTATAGTTCTGTTTTGCAGGCGAATCCCTTTATTTCATGTACAAATTAAAATTATTGATATTACAAAAAATATGTTCTCAGAGAATACCTATTTATGAAAAAATATTCTATAATTATTTTGTTTCTGGTTTTCACAAAGTATAAATAATCAGTTGAAGAATTTAGCAAAAGAACTTAAATCTTTAAATTTTCATACATCAAAGCTGCACACCTTGAGACAAAGTTATTTTATCACATTTACAAAATCAAACTCAATGAGATATATTTTTGAAATATTTTGTTTGGTTTGATAAAATTTACAAAATTTTAAAAGTATAACTGCTGTATCCAACGGATATCCATTTGCTTGAAAGATGAAATGCAAAAATTGAATTGCTTTTGTACTTTTTTTGTTGCGCATAATTTAAGTTATTGTAAAAATTTATATTCTTTTTTAAATGTGGAAGAACCATTATTGTTCATTTTTTTATTTTTATTATTATTATTATTAAATTCTCTGCTTTTACAGTTTAAGCATAAATTTTTTGCATATTATCATTTATGGTAATTTGTTCGAATTGTGTTAAAATGTGTCAAATTCTGGTGAAACTGAAACAACATCAATTTCTAATTAATACCATAAACGGAACAATTTCAATTATTATTACCCATAGATATTGGCATGCAACAATACCATTGATTTTTAGACAGTCTAAAGTCTAATTGTCAGTCTACTGTTTCAATTCGTCAAAAACTATTTTCTCAAAATTTAACAGTAGACGATCATCGCCTTGAAAAATAGAAGTATAACTTATGTTCGCTTAACATAGTGTGTGAGTACCTTGGAATGAATTATTTTTCTAATTTTCATGCTACAATTAATAAATTATTCAAAAACATCAAGAAAAATGTAAATAAAGATTTGAAATAAAAAAGCTGAGAATAATGGAGAGATGAAAAGAGAAGAGAATTTTTGATCATTATCAAGATTTTATCAGATATAATCACATCACTCTTTATTATTTCTTTTATCCCAGTTTATTATTTTTTATTAACAAATTTCACTATCTGTTCGCTTTTCGCTGAAGTTTGACTGATGAAACTAACCAAATTTTTTTGTGTTGCAACTTTTAATGAAACATATAAGTCACATTAATATTGTTTTTTCAATATTTTTAGTTTTTTTGTTCTGATATGACGTTCTTCACGTTTCAAAAAAATCGTTTTGGCACTTATATGAGTGCTGTGTGTAGTTTTGTGCTCTTTTTAATAGAGAACACTACTTTATATATTTTTATAATTACTAAAAAAAATGTTTACTTGAAATATCTGCAAAACAAAATTTTTATATAACTTTTTGTGGTTAAAGCAAGTTGGAAGATTCAGAATCAATCTGTTTAGATGTTTGTTTCCTCTTCTTTACTACCATCATATAATAATTCATACGCGTTAAATAAGGAACTGCCAATAAAGTTGGTTGGCATTCTTTCTTTCACTAACAATTTTAACAAATCAAGTTGACAATTTATTCTCCTAAATAAAAACAACCAAAATTAGTGAAATAATCTTTTTTAGAACATATTGTATATTTCCTCTTTTATAAAAACATCTTTTTTGCATTTAAAATATTTGACTTTTGCAAGTTACTTGAAGAGTATTCCAATGGTGCTCAACACAGTTAAAAGAAAATTAAAAAACGTTTCGCTTATAAAGAATATGCAACACTGACAATTATTGCAAACATTACCACAAATTAGTCCATTTTATATTATCCTAGATAAGCTAGCATAAAAAAATCATTAGCGATTACATCATACTAATATTTGTCAGGACTATAATTCAAAAAAATGCGCAATCTTTAATACTACACAAATCATCCTATAAATGTAAATTTACATAATAATAAACTTTAATAATTTTGGGTTAATATAATAAATCCTTTACTTTACTTTAAAAATGAATCGAAAAATATATATTTGATAAATTTCTGTGTTTTTTAAAGCAATTAGACTCTAATGTGGATCAATATTTTTTTATCAAGCATTTGTATCTAATTAATATAAAAATTTTTTAAATAATAGAATAAATATAAAAAGTACAAAAAAAAATTTGTTTTAGATAAAGACTAGAAAAATGTAAATAAAAAAACACAATAAATGAAATTTAAAAATAAATCATCAACAGCCAAAAAATTGCACATAAAGCAATTAAATATTACGCTTAAATTTTTTAAAACAAAATAAAATGTAAATTTTCGTTGCACTAGTTTATTCATATATATTTAATAGTTTATATACCTATGTTGAAAAAAACATTTAAAAAATTACTTTTTATTGAAAATAATATATTAATTGCAAGAAACAAAATAAAAATTTTTTATCAAGATGTTTGTGAATGCTTGTGAAATTGAAAGATAAGATTTTTTATGCAAATATAGAATTCAAATAAATTTATAGACGAACAAATATATTTTTATACTAAAAATATAAAAATATTATATATTTTTTAATACGGAAAAGGTTTTAATTAAACCTCGCATTTTATTAACATTCTTCTTTTTTAATTAAAAAATTCGATAAGGCATTTTAATGAACTTTTTATATTCATTCACCAAAACCAAAAATTTACATATTGCTTTAAAAATTTTTATTGACGAATTTTTATATATTCTATTTATTGGTGTCAAGTGCCCCACCGAAACCTCGGTGAGGCTCTGGCATTGCTCTTCTCATACACTAAAAATTTGTTAAAATATAAAAAAATATTGGACATGGGTATAAATAATTTATTTAAATTTGTAGTTTTTATTTATCTAGAAAAAAATAATAAAAAATTGATAACTGACATGTGAATATGAAGAATCACCATTCTTAGTCTAGAAAACAAAAACAGTTGATTTTAAAACTCTTACGTGCTGTTTAATATTCTTCTGCACTTACAAATAGAATGGCATTTATTCATATACTTTTTGAGTTCAAAGTGTGTCATTATGAAAAAAAAACAATTATTTTATTATTTTAAAACGTGATTTAATACTAAATTTGAGATATTATGATAAAAATGTAGCTTCTCAAAATAATTACTATTCTTTATTAATGATATGATATTAGTAGAAATGACTAAATTAAGAAACATCATAAGATTCTTATAAATACATAAATCGGCAAAAATATTACTTGTTATTGTTTTCCAAAAGGAAGAAAATACTAGTAATTTTAAACTATTATTTTCATACATCCAAGAATGGAATCGATTGATTTTTTAAATATATACGTTTCACAAAAAATTTTTATAGATTAATCACAAGTTTTAGGCTTTGAAGTTGTTCATTGTGTGTTTCGCTATCAATTATTTTTGCCATACCTTGTTTATTATACCTCTTTTTGCCTTCTTATTTTTCTATAACCAATGTATGTTGCAAAATACAAAATTTTTCAGTGATTTCGACAAAAAAAAATCGTGTAATTTTTTTTTCCTTCAAAATACATTTGTAAATCATTACAAAATGTAAAGGTTCTAGTGTAATTATTGTATGAAAGTGATGAAGTAAAGAGGCGATTCGGAAAAAATTTTGTAATTGAAAAAAAAAACATAAAAATAAATGAAACCACAAAATTTTTGTATTGTACATATTAGAATATTAACATTAAAACATAAATATAGCAAAAATTCTGACATAAAAAAATTTTTCGTGCTTCAATATTGAAATAAGAATGTGTCAAGTTTACATTTTGAGTATATACACCGTTTTTTTGTAAATTCGCTCTTTTAAAGAGGTATTATAGCATTTTTTTTTGTCAAAGTGAATAACATTTTGTACATATCGAAATTCCACGGTGTTTTTCAAAATTTGAAAGCAATTATTTTTTTCACTTTTATGTATTTAAGATATAAATATGTTAAAAGGTTAAAAAAATATAATTGATTATTAAATTTTTGGTTGTTAAATAGCATATTATATCTTTTTGAATATAAAAAATTGCATTATAAAAACAAAAAAAAATTGTTATTTATATTTGTTTTTATTATTTCTTTAGAGATAACCACAATCTTTATGTCCTAGTTAAAATTTGATTTTTCGGAATTTACTTTTTGTCGTTATCTCAAGATAATTTTTATGAAAAATGTAATCTTTCGAAATCTAAATCAAACGAAGTTTAATTTTTATAGAAACAAATTTTCTGCCTTTGAAAATTTATCATAAATTATATCTCTCATTGTATAAATCATATACAATAAGATAGATAGATTATAATATTAAACACTATCTCGCAACCGTATGGTGTTTTTGTTAAAATAATCTTTCATTCAAAGCAAAAGCGTTTATTATGTAAAATTTAATTATAAAACATAATTTTGATATAATATCTAACTAAGAACAAAAATATTTCAAACATAAGGCAAAATCTTATGTACGAATAGATATAGATATAAATTAGATATTTGTTAATTTTTTTAAATAATGATGCAAAAAAAATTCGTCTACAGGATACCGTTTCTTTATTATATTTTAAGGTTTTAAATTTGTATCTTTGTATAGGGACGTAAGTTAATTTTGAATTTTTTTAAAACTATTTTAATGTGTTATGGTTGTATATAATTTTCATTTTCATTTTAATATAAATGTATATGTATTTCCTTATTTTAATTCTCATCTAATATTTACATGGTTACATAAAAAATCAGCATTCAGCCCAATTTTTATTTATTCAAATCTATCAATATACGTATTTTTGTTAATATATTATAAAAGAAAAAATTTCTATTAAATCTCTATAAAAATTCCTTTAAAATGCCTTTTGGCTGCATATAAATGAAATATTAAAACGATTATATATTTTTTTTTAATTATAAATTTACAATTAGAAAATATGTATCATGAACGTCTATATTAATTTTTTAAATATTTATCGATTATATTCAATTTATTTTATTTAATATCTTATACAAATATACCAGTTTCTGTATTTAAAGCTATAAAGAATATAGTTTTTGTATAATTTCATTGGAATTTTTGTATTGTTACAAACCAGTTTAACGATAATGCGCAATTTAAAAAAAATTGAAAAATTATACATATTTTGTCTATATATTTGATTTTCATCTTGGATAAGAACATAAAGTTTTTTTAAGGTTTATTTCTTAATACAAAACGATTTTATAAATAAGTTTCAATCTATTTGAACTTTCACACAAAAATTATATGATGATTTACTTTATCCAAACAAATTTTTATACTTAAACTGACTATTAATTCTTTGTGTTTTTTTTATTTTAAATGATTCTTATTATAATTATCATTAGAAATTAGGTGGTTTATATATATGACACAAGAAATTTCATATATAATATTTCATTTTATTCAAAGAATCAAATAGAAAGTTGAAACTTTGTTCATTCATTACATTAGCATTTGAAATATAATTTTTAGTTTTTTTTCCACTAAAAAAATCTTTATACAATATTTACAGTATTTTCAGAATTAGTTTATAAGACATAGTATTTTATTATTTTTTTTACTTGTGTTACTGCTGTTTAAAATACAGTTTTGCATAATTGAAGCTTTAGATAATTTATTGTCTTGTGAAAAAATTTCGCTATAAAAAATTCTAAGATTTAAAAATTTTTAAATCATATTATATATCAAGATAAAATAAAAAATTTTCATATTAGAAAGTTTCTGTAAAGCATAATAATTACTAATCACATTTTTTAAATTATTTAACTTTTAAAAATGTTTGTTCAAATAGTTTTTATACTTATTTTCCAAAAAAACGATTTAACATATTTATTTAAATATATTTATTTTTATTTATATAATATTTACCAGTTTTTATTATTGAGTTATGTTTCAAAAAATGTATTTTAGACATTAATGATCTATCTGTAGTTTTTATACAATAATTAGAGGTTTTAAGTCAATTTTAGCTGTTAAAAATGTTTTTGAATTGTTAAAATGTTACAAATACATGTCTTGCTATTTGTTTTCTAAAAATAAATCGTAAATAGAATGAGTGAATTTTTATAGAAATTCTAAATTGATTTTTAAAATGTGATGAAAGTAAAAATGATACTTTCATGATATGAAAAATTATTTCATAATCAGTCCACTAAACATATTTTTGCAAATGTTTTTTTTTTCTTTTTTTTTTTGGTTTTTAAGATGCTTATTATTTCAGTGAAAAAACTAGTACATAGATTAGTAAAAATACATTCGCTTTCTTAAGAAAAAGCTAAAATGATATGAAAATTTGTGTTTTATTATTAGAAATTTATTAATATTTTTGAAAAGCATTTTTTGATAAATTAAGTAAATGCATATCTGTAAATATGCTATAAAAAAATTCACATAAAATGTCTTTTTTCTAAATTCTTTAAATTTTAATTTGTTATATTCAAGCTTTAATATATACTTAAAAATAATTTACAATAAAGTTTTAAAATTATATTAACACTTTACAATGAAAAAATTAATATGCATATAAAAATAATTTCAAATTTTAATTTATTAGAAAATTCGGTTTCTTCGGATATAAAATAAAGACGTAAAAATATTGTAAAAAATATTTAAAAATAAAATAATAAACTGAGTAGTAAAATAAATTGAGCCTTTCGTGACGAAAAAAATGCAAAATATACATAAATAATCATAGAATAAAATTCAATCTATTTTTCTTTATAATGTAGAAATTGGTGAGGATCCTTTTTTGCAAAAAAAAATAACACAACAGCATTTATTTACAAATACAGTTTTATTTTTTATCTCATTGTATTTAAATCTAAATATTGCAGTTATCTTGCAACCAATACACTTTGTGTCAAGCTCCGTATCTTTGTTAGAAGGAGACATAAAGAAAAAGGCTGTCACAAATGTTTAAATCAATAGAAAATCTCTAAACTAAAAAAACCATAAATATAGTTGAATAGAAACTCATTTGCACAAATCGACACTATAAGACAATAAACCCTAAATGTAACTTCTCCCAACATCTAAATCCGTTAAAGAGATAACAGGGAAATTGGTATTGGTCATATAATAAAAAATTTATATATTATTAAAATAATTTTCCGAATAATTTTTATATCAACAACGTTTTTGAAAGATATTTATTATTTTTTTATTAACTTTTCGACCAAAAACAATTTTAAAATATAAAATGTAATATTCATTAGAAAATTACATTTTTATGCATAAAAAATGCAAGTGAATTTGAATTTTTAACTTCTATATAAATAAAATTTTATTGAAAATGCGAACTTCTTGATTCTGTAAATGTATTGAGTTGTATACCAATATTTGAGAGGGGAAACTAATTTTTATGTGTTTTTTTATTGTAATTTTTTCCTGATTGATATTGTATCAGTTTTAATATATTTTAAACAGATTTAACACAATTCAATACAATTAAATATAATTACAATAAATGGACTACAATAAAAAGTTATGCTTTTATATAAAAGCAATTTTGTCAAAAAAAAAATAAATAAATGTTCAACAATAATTCTTTCAGTTTTAAAACGAATAAATTTAAAAATAACTATAATTATGCGTATAATAAATGTAGTAAAATAAAATCTATAATGCAATTATATTCTAAAAATAAATGAATATTCGACGTGTACCGCATAATAATATGCAAATTTTTTGTTCTTTAAAGTTTTTTTTTTCATCATATAAACACTGCTCGTCAAACTTCTTTATTTTATTTTGGTGCAAAGTATTATTTTAAAAATTTCACATTGTATTTAGTTGTACAAAAATTTCAAAAGCGCATATAAATTTTACAATTGATATATATACACGCGTTTTAATAGATATTATAATTTGTTTTCATTTATAATAGTATATTTACATTTTAAGAATCATAAATGTTTAAGCGTTACATAAATAAGTCTATATTAAAAATTGGGTCATCAAATTTATATTTAAAAATTCGAAATTTAACACTATATTTAGCTATCAAAAGTATTAAACAGAATTCGAAAAAAATAGAATGGCGCGCAACAAATAATTTTTATTTCACACTAACTTTCTATAAATTTAATTTATATTTTAAAATTTATATTTTTTAATTAATACTTTTAGAAAATGAAACGAAAAGAAATTGTATTTTAATCCGTAAATTTATAAAAAAAAGATAAAAATTAAGCCTTTACATCCGCTAGTTCAGTAAAAATATTCATATTTAAAGTTAGTTTGTCATCGGAATCAAGATGATTTAGTAGCACTCAAAATGTTTTTTAGGTTGCATATCTATTAAAGCATCTTTGATTTTTTTTATTATTAAGCTCACACATATATATTAGTAACATTGCACGCGACATTTGTCATCAACGGCGTTTATCATTTTAATCAATGGAAATTTAAAAAATAAACCTTATAAAGTTTCAGGCTGAAATATAAGGGATAATGTAAATTGCTTCTTCATATAATATTTGCGGAAAATTCATTATACTTCGAAAAAAATTAAAAATATCTGTTACTTACTAGAAGGGCTTTTAAAAACATTCTTAAAATTAAAATTTTTGGATGAGCGAATCTTATGTTTTTAAAATATATAGTATATTTTTTGAACATCTTTACACGATTTGCAACATATTAATAGGCATAAAAATAACAATTATTAATAAATAAAGGTTTTAATGGTATATTTTAAAACTAATCCACTATCTTTGGATTTTAAAAGAATCACTTAAAAAACTAAATGTTCGAATCTGAAATAATGAAATAATATAATTTTTTATGATATGAAAATTACCGTTAAAAAAACAATGTTTCTGACGGAAAAATATATACCTATTAGCATACTTTATACTTTATATTTTATACTTATTTAAAGTTCTAAAAGCAGTGATTTGAGAATAATGTTTTAATCAAAAATATTAAAATATATGCGATAATTGTTGTCGAACGCACACAAAATATTTTAATCTTTTTTTATTTTAAAATTTCTGAATTTTATTAATTTGCCAGATTCAATATTTTTAATTTTTTCCCCAATCTACATTACATCTCTTTTTGCAAATATTTTAGATAATACTTTTTTCCATAAATTAACATAAATAAAAAACGAAAGTAACGAAGAAATTGTTGTTGCAGCAAAGAATCTGTTTGAATAACAAGAAATACCCTACAATAATCAAAGCAAGCCTCGAATTTACGTGCACGATTTGTTCTGGTTATCAACCTTGCCTTTTTCCTGGACGCTATTAAACTGTTTGAATTAAAATTAGAAAATATTTTTTTGAGGGGCATTTTATTTATAATTATTCTTTATATGTTTTATTTCTTTCTAGATTTTTCATAAAAATATAAAAGTAATTTAAGAAAAATAAACAATTCAAATTAAACAGAAAAAAAAATAATACGAAAACAGAATATAATCATCGTTTTGATCTTATAGAACATATATTGTACAATATAAATATACAAAATGTTATAAATATACTGGTTTATGTAGTTTATTTAAGTTTTTTTTATTAAGATTATTCTTTGATATCACGTTTTCACAAGTCTTTCTGATCCTACAAAGAAGTTAATTAATAATCTAGTAGAGTTATTAACTTAGCCGAAACTTTCTCGGAGCGATGAGATTATAATTTATCTAATTACTAATTGTTTGTCTAGTATTTTTTTTCGAGATTTTTATTTTTAGTTGCAGTGAATAAAAGACTGTATTAAAAAAATTTTTTTATATAAAAATATGATTGATTTACACTGCATAAATGTTTTATTTCAAGTATTATATTTTAAATTTTATACATTTTTTTAAAGATACTAAATTCTATTAACAATTCTTTGCTTACACAATGTTTTGATCAAAAAACTCCTAAATTTTTATCCTGATTTTTTTTAAAACAAATAGAAATTCATGGTATAAGACAAATTCGAATTTTAAAGTTGCAGTTCTAATCCACCAAAGAGGTTGAAATGAAACACTTGTTGTTGTACATTTGTTTGAATATTTTTAACTCAGATAAATAAAACGAAAGTGGGAAATCATAAATTAAGAGAACAAAAGCAATATTGAAGTAAAGCGATTAAATATAATAGTATTTACAAAAAACAATCTTTAATTACAATAAAAATGTTCCAAAACCATAAATATCGTATGCTGCTTTCTTCTGACATTTTCTTTTATCTTAACTCGTAAGGCACATTTTCCACAAAGTAAAAATATTTTACTGTTCGTAAAGAATAAAAATTAGTTATGGAAAGTTTTTTTTAAATGTTAATATTATTAGCAACGTGCTTTTCTGGATTCAAACTGTTATTCTTTTTAATTGCATAAAATTTTTATAAAAAGTTTTATTTATCTGTAATCGCTGTTCTTTAAGAATTTCATGCTCCAACACACCCTTTTTTGCTATTATTAAATGTTCTGAATTTTTATCATTTTTTCGCGTTTTTTGTTTTATACTAAAGTCGCTAGAATCAAAAAATCTTTCTTTTTCAATGTAGAAGAAGCTGATATTGATCATAATAAAAATAAGATTTCTCATTTTTAATTTTAATCATTATTGAAGGCATGATAAAAACAAAGCTTGCATTGTATTAAAATCATTTTGATTCAAAATATTTCTTAATATAAAAAGGAACAATCATATTCTAGCGTATAAAATGTTAACAGTGCATAATACGTGTATATTTTATATGTGTGCTTTTTAATGTTTTTATATTGTGAACATATAAATAAAAATTCTGTTATATGTTAGTTTTCAAGACTCGAGAATATAAAAAGCATGAAATATAATTCTTATATTCTATAAATATTTATTTTTAAGTGCTTATAGGCTTAATTTTCCTAATTTTTTGTGCTTAATTATTCGAAATATTTATTTTCTGCATTTGTTACATGTAGATTCAATATAATTTAACAGAGATTAACATATTATAAATAGGTTTTGAGATTGTACATTGATATTATTAGTGCTAAGAACATGAAGCTAAACCAATGCTAATGGGATAATTTCTTATATAACTTGAATTAGAACTATCAAAGTTATGGGTGTTTTATATTAAGTAAAAAGCCTATAACATGAAAAACGATTTAATTGATGAAAATGGGAAATATAACATTTTAATATTATCATAAAAATGTTTTTTTTTCGGTTAAGTTAATTTGTTATTTGCGTAGCTAAAAATTCTTTTTCGATCAAAAGAATAAAAATAAATTTATTTAAGGTGTCACTGTTAAATTACGGTTTTCCAATTTTAGAGAATTTGTTTATTGGACCAAAGTTTGTACAAGAAATAAAAAATGGCAAAATATTTTGTGTTTTAGTTTGAAATTGAATTTTAATGATATACTAGCAATATGGTAAATTATTTAGTTTATCATATCACTGTTATTGTATCAAAAAAAACTATAAATTTGTTAAAAAAGAAATAAAATTGTGTAACAAATGTCTTACAAACAATGGATTACTATATAAATAAGAATTTTTTCGCAGAAATATTTTTCTTTTACAATATTTTTTCTCGATTCTTTAAAAAAACCTAGAATGTGAAAAAAGGTGTTTCAAGTTCAACCGAAAGCGTTAAATATAGTGTTTGCTAAACATTAACATTTTCTTAATTTTCCATAAAAAAAATAAGTTTATTTGAGCCTAAATTTCGATTTTTGAATGAATTTGTACAAGTTTAAGTTGGTAGAATTATTTAAATCAAATTTAAAACTATAAAAAATGTTAATCCACCAACTTAAAATTTTTTTTCGAGAAAAAAAAGATCAATCATCAAACTAGTTATTAAATCTCTATCTAAAATCAATATTTGTAAAATTTACACAAATTTAAAATTTGCATTGACCAAATATCGAGAAAAACAAATTTTAAAAAATATCTATAAATTTTACAACATTGAAATATAACATGTCCCTGTATTGTGAAAAATACTAAAATATGCAATTTCAATCATAAATATGAATAAATAAATTTAAATGCGTAAAATTTTTTGTGATTTGTTTAATTGTTATAACTATAAATGAATTGATGAATTTCATCAAACATAATTTAAGGAAATAGAATTGCTCTATAACTTATTTTGGATTTGCTAATTGATAAGCAAACATATTAAAATGGCAAAAATGGATTCAACCAATTCATAAACAATAAATTTGAACAATCAAATAGAATCAACACAAATAGTATACAAATTTAGCAATTAAAAGTGCGATTTTTGTCTGAAAAATATCTTATTTACTCTGTAGTAGATAATTAGAGATAATACTATATTAAATTGATATTTATCTAATATTTAAAGGCAAAAAAATCAGAAATCAAAACAAAACCCAAAAAAACGAGTTATATAAATTTTTTTATTTATTTTTTTCTACTATGCTATAATAAGTGTAACTATTTGAATGTTCGCAATATCTTTCCAAAACACATCTATTAGGATACAACATTAAAAGCGAACGAATTATTTCTGCTCTTTTTATAGCTATAAATTGTTTGGTTATATCATCATCTACTCGCGGGAATTTAATTCCATCAAGATTTCTTTCATAATTATCATTAAAAAAATTATAAAGCACGCACAAATAAGTATTTTGAAGTACATAATTATCAATAAAACAAAAATACTCGAAGCAAACAGAATAATCATTTTCAATTTCAATACTATTTTTATCATACAAATAATAAGATAAAATTTTTTTTTCGAAGGAAACCTGCTCTTGGGTAGCTTCAAATTTGTAAATTATACTCGTATTAGACCCTGTTTTTTCTGAAATATTTTCACTAGAAAATAAATTATAAATAGGTGCGAATGCATAATTTAAAAGGTTGATTGTTGATCTAATAGGTCTAATAAAATTCTGTTTTTTCTTAATGGTAAAAGAATTGTTTGTATTATTGTCCACTACATACGCTTTAATAATGGTTTCAAGTGGGTTTTTGTTCGTTTTTTCTGCGGATTGTGTTATAAAAGGTGAAAGATCGACTTGACTCATATGTAAAGCTCGAATGAGAGCTAAAATAAATGATTCGCACGAAAACTTGATAAAAATCATCAAGTTTTTAGAATCGTGTATCTTCTTCTGTTTGGAAAGATAATCATAAGTATCATTTTGATTGAGAAATAAGTTTATACCCCCTAAAAATACATCGGTAATATTATTTCTCACATCTTCAATAAGTTTTATTGCAATTTTATTTCTCATATGTGCTTTGAATATGATAACGAATGCTTCAACAGGCTTTAGCTGTGGGTTTTTTTCTATATATTCCATTAACAATTTAGTTAAATCTCTGATAAAGGATCGTTTTATTTCCTTTTCTGTCGAATATTTTATTATAAATTTGTCATATGTGAGTCTATAATTATATGAAAATTCGATATTTTGCATCGATTTCAATGAAAGCCATTTTTTTAGCTTTTCATTGAAAGAATTGCGATTGATTTTGCCAGATTTAGAACTATCTTCCAATTGTGAATATTTAGAAATATCTGAATATACTGCTTCAGCACTGTATGACAATATTTTCTTATAATTCTCCTTATTTATTATTACATTTGCTGGAAATGGTGAGTTATATGCAGCATTTAATATTTTAAGATGTGGAAGAGTGTCAAGTATTATCGAATATGCCATTCCGATACAACAGATACAATTTCTATATTCGTCCATGTCCACATTTGCACAAATGTAA
Organism: Edhazardia aedis USNM 41457; assembly: GCA_000230595.3. Taxonomy (NCBI): domain Eukaryota; kingdom Fungi; phylum Microsporidia; family Culicosporidae; genus Edhazardia; species Edhazardia aedis. Next base: position 436,615 of record AFBI03000017.1, on the reverse strand, counting down.
GATTTAGATGTCACCAAGGTTTTAACTGTTTCGACTGCAGCTTTTGCAATACAAAGAAACAAAATAAGCTGTATTAACGTCTTCATTTAAAAATTTATAGGTGCAACAAATTTTCAACGATTTAAAGGGGGTCACTTGTTTAATTTTAATAATCGAAATTCTTTTTTTGATAAATTACAATGACCAAATAATTTTGTACCATAAAAAACATCCATCATTATTAAAATTAAAATAGTTTGAGAATTGGGTATAATCTTAATTTACAGATATACAATGATTATAAGGAGTTATATGTAGTATTATAAATAAATTTGAGAATTTTAACCTTATTCATTTTTTCAATTGTTTATTTTTTAGATTTTTTGCTAACGAGTCTTTTTTAAGTATTGTGCTTTCGTGTATTATTTATATTTTCGAAAAAGAAACGTGTAAATAAACGATTTTTTTGTGTAAAAAAATATATAAATTAAAATCCAATTAGAATATTTTTCGAAAAATGCCTACATTATTTTTATTAAAAGAATTAATTAAATAAAGGCAATTTTTAATTGAAAAAAATAGTATTTGTTTTTATAATATTGGTTGTTTAAAAATTCATCATAACATAATTTATCAAAGAGAGATTCAAAAAGCGAATCAATATATCTTATTAAATTTAATTTAAATAAAAAAATTATAAAGAGATAGGTATAATAACATAGTTAAAATATGTTAATCTAGAAATAAGCAATCAATTGGAATTTTTTATTTATGAATCTTTAATCTATCCTAAAAAGTTCTTAGTATTTTAATTGAGAATGCAAAGAAATATACTTTCTCTATTTTTTTCATCCATGATCAAAATATTTACAATGAAAGAAATATTTGTTATTTTTATAAAAAACAATAATTAACATCCAAGAATTAATAATTATTGCAAAACTAATTGAAAGAAGCCAAAAAAAATTGTAAACAAAAAATTATTATATTAAAAAAAATTTCATATTACTAGTTTGCTTAGCTGAAAAAAAACATGGTTTTTTGTGGAAAAAATTGTTCTATACAGTTGGCGATTCTGACGATCACAAACCAAAACGATTCAATTCAATCGTTGTAATTATAAGATCTAAGGTAGATTTTGCTATTCAACATACACAGGGAATAGAAATCTGGATAAATGTGTTTAAATAATAGTAAAAGTTCAAAACCCAACTTTTTAGCTTAAGAAAAAAAATAAAGAGACATAGGACAGAACATAAGGCGAAGAACATTAAAAGAATGATGAGATAAGAAATAAATAAAACAAAAAAAGAAAAAAAATAATGAACTCGCATATATCTTTTTACCAGATTAATTTTTAGTTAATAGAAAATAAATAAATTTCATGTTTTACCAATTTACTTAAACAGATACATTCCTCCAGAAAAAATCAGCCGACTGCTTGTCAACTGCTTTCTTACCGCAATAAGCTATTATGATATTTTTTTATCTAATATTTTATTTTTTTTGATGTACTTCAGAACAAAATGCTGTTGTAATGAAAAAATCTGTCAGGTCATATATTAAATAGTTTTTAAACGTCCAAATAATTTAATTATTCTAAAACTTTAGAATTTCTTTCGCCAAGAAACAGGTGGTACTAAAAAAATTAAATATAAATTACATTACTTTTGAAGATATCTGATATTTTTTATCAGCGGCCATATTTTTTTCGTGCTTAAAATGATTGAAAGTAATTCAAATTGATTTTAAAAAAGATTGTATATTTCTTCTGATTTAAATGCATTGTAACATTTTTGCAATTTTTAATAAGCAAAAAAAATTGATGTACAAGACGATTTTTCTAAAAACAGTACCGAATGAAAATACCATAAACAAAATCTTGGTTTTCAAAAACCAACCCGCAATATTGGAAACCTATCTAACCCATGCAAAATAAAGAAAACAGAGCTAATGTTTAGAAAAATTTTCTAAATAGAAATAAATCATCATTAAAATAAATAAACATCACAATCTACGCTAATTTTCAGTAGACTAGCGAGCCGTTACTTTTAGGATGCAAATGGTATCGTAATTTAATGTTTCCAATACATTGTTTCTTTTACAAAAAAATATTTTAAATATCTTGTGATACCGCAGAGTGTTTTCGAAACATAAAGTCTTCCCTTTTTCACGAATTAATGCCCAAATATAATATTTTTTATCTATTTATCTAAAAAAAGAATTAAATAAAGTCATTTTCAGCACAAAATAATTTTTTTAAGTTTGAACTTAATCAACAACACGGGAAGACAGATCAAAATTAAATATAAACAATTAAAAAAGTATCAGAAGTGTAAATTTTAGTTAAGCTGTTAACAGATTATCCCAAAAAATATTGAAACGAAGTTAAATCTTACTAAATAGTGCGTTTTTAAATATTTTCTGTAAGCTTTAAGTTCAATATTATTATCCAAATCCGCATATTATTTGGAATAGCAACATTTTTTATTTTATATTATTTGTGTGTTTTTTTGCTAAATAAATTTTAGATTATGTGATCATATTGCAGCACCTTTGCTTGCTGCACAATTCAAGAAAAGGGGTACAAAAAATGTGGAATCAAAGCAACCAATCTGATTTCGCCAAATAAAAAAATACCACAAATTAAACTTATTATAAATAATAAAAATTGTAAAGACACCAGAGAGCATTCGAATGGACAGAAAATTTAAGAACAGTTGCGTTAACAATTTTAACAACTCTAAGGAAAGGAGTTACTCAAGAAATCTTTATAATAAATATTCAAACCACCAATTAATTCGTTCTCATATTTCTCTTTTTAATATATTCGTAAGTCCATCTCCTCATATTAATAAAGCTGGCAATATCATGAATATACGATATTTATATTGCATATAATAGTATCAAAAAATCTTTCAATATTTTTATTTCGATTATTTTCACAAACCACCAGCCTTTTTATTAGTGTTTTTCATTTTAGTGCGCTTTTTACGAAATTAGATACCTTATTTTTGCAATAAATTAAAAAATTTTGTTTTTAATGTTTACAGATATATCTGTGGCAAAAAGGGTTTTTAAATTTTTAAAACGTTCTATTCGTAAACACCGAATTTTTATACTTTTGCAATTTCTCTTTGTTATCGATTCATATTCATTATAAAAACTTTATTGAACTTTAATGTTAATTAAAAATATTTTTTTCTCGGTAGAATACTAAATTTTATGTGTTTTAGAAACCAATTGACACGTGATCAGATGGGTAAATATAGAAAAATCATGGATTTTCTTTTTATATTGTTTTTTTTACAATACAGTAGGATGCACCCAAATAAAAGATCAGTTATGTTTTTATTTCGCACAGTTAAATGGTGGAAATTACTAAAATGCAACAATATATGACCAATTTGTGATATTAGTCTATACTAATTATTCGAAGTTCGATTATTTTGAAATTTTTTAAAATTAAAATTTGTTATGGTATTAATGTATGTAAATTATCATTTTTGATCGTTTTTTGCCTTACAACGTGGATAAAAATAATTAAGATGTTTAACTATTTTATTTTATTGAAATTAAAACCCAAATTGCAGCAGAAAAACCGTCTCCGCAAAGAAATAAAAGGGTAAAAAATAAAATTTTCAGTCAGAGTCCGTCAACAACCAACTAGATGGCGTTGAAAAGACTTTGACTAAAACAGCTTTAAAGAAGGTTTTCAAATATAAAAACAGATATATTTGTGTCAAGTTAGGCTTGACAAAGTATAAACTATATTCGAGAAGTAAATCCAATTGAATGGATTTATCAGTGATTTAGATTCTGCGTCGTACAATTAATTTTTAAAAAAATAAAAAATATTCTTTAACCTTAAATCACCAAAATATTAAATAAATAACAATTAACAAAAAATCTTTTTAATACAAATCCAACTCTTTATATAACATCACAGGTCAAAACAAAAAAAATAAACTGTTGCAGTAGCCTATATTGTAATATGTTATATCGGAATCGCCTCCCGAATAGGTTGAACGAAAATTTGGTTTACGGAACTGATCATTATAAAATAAAATCGGGGCGAATGTGGAAGAGCGAAGCAACGAAAAACTCCAAATTATTGAATGTATAATATAAACCCTAAAATTCCTCTTTTAATGCGTTTTTATCAGATTTAAATGTTTTAAATTATACCCGAAATATCATAGATAACATATTATATACATAAAACATTTAATTTTTTCATAAGCTTTCAAAATATTGATTACTATTTTTTTATGTAAAATACTTTGCAAATTAACTTTTAGATTCAATGATGAGGCATTTTTAAAAAAATATTTAAAAAAATTGCTCGATATATAAATTATTCAAAAAAAACTTTATAAGTCATTGGTTGTTAATATAAGTAGTTTTTTAAAATTTATGTGTAACAATGACGAACAGTTGAATTTTTTTAGTTTCTAGTATAAATCAAACCAAATTATGAGAAAAATGATAAAATGTCATTTTTTATTTTTTACAGCAAAACTTCGTTCATAAAAAGATATTAACTTATATATTAGAATAGCTATAAAAGATTTTATTTCAAAAAACATATAATGTTATAATAAAAACCTGATTTATTTTCTATTACGGTTAGATTGTCGAGGACGACTTCTGAGCCTACCGGACTTACTTAGTTTAGGAATAAAATTATTATTATAAGACATCTGAAATCGTTCTTTTTTATTCTAGATAACTATTGAAGCGTTTTCGTGACAACTCGGGACCGATCACTGATTGATCAAAATGATCAAAAATCAAAATTTCATATATCAAGCTGTTCATGATAGTATGGATTCATAAAATAACCAACAGTGATCAAATATATAAACCATCAATATAATATTAAAACTTTAAAAACGTAAGTTTTTTTATTTGGATTATTTTTAGATAAACAAGAAGCAAATTATAATCATCTAGTTTTTTAAAAAGACACATTTTCCTTAAACTATTATCTTAAAATGACCGGATCAATACTGAAAATGTTTCTTTTATTATGTAAAACACATATATCATGTTTAACACTACATAAAAATAGATTATATATAGGTAATAGATGTCATGATAATAATAACAGGTAATATTGTATTTGATAAAACATCTTAGCAAACTTAATATATCTATTTGTTTAACATCGATCATTATATAACACATTTACATCGTTTATCTACTAAAAGAAAAAATTATGAAAGTATGTTGTGTTTTAGAAAAGTAAAAAACCTAAAACCGTTTTTTATCTTCTTAAGATTCTCCAGAAAATTTCAGAGTTGAAATTTAGTTAGTAAAATATAGTTAAATTGGTTTTTTTTTAAAAAAAATTAGAAATTTTTTCAATCAAAAAAAAAGACCTAAAAAAATGAAAAGAATATGAAAATTTAAATTTTATTTATAAAAAAGACTTGACAGCAAATACAATTGAATAAAAAAAAATCATGGTGAAATATTCTTTTAAAAAATAATATCTCATGAAATTTGATTTAAAAAAGTGTTTTTTTTACATTTTTTATTAATTGTTGAACTTTCAAACGCCACATTTTATTTGCAAAGTAATATATATATAAAACATAAAAAAAACTGATATTTTCTTTTTAATGCATATTGCATGTTAACTATACATTTTAGATGATTTGAGGTCTTTTCTACAATTATCATCTTCAATAATATTATTTAGAATTATATAACTAATATATCAACACTATTATATTTTTAACAAAATCTAAATATTTTTAGCTTTAAAACTACTAATAATAAATTTTTTAGATAAAATATACTTGAATTTCATAACATTTTCAATTATATGTATATAAATTTTTTAAAGGTACTGTTAATTTGTATGTGTTTTTTAGCTTGATTTTTCTACAATAAGAGTGTAGACTAAATACTAAAAACAACAGCTATTCAAATTTCTATAAACAAAAAACTTTCATGGTTTAAGGGAAAAAAATAATTACTAAATTCGATATATGTATTTTAATTTTTAGATGTATATGTCACAAATACAATATGTGACATTTAATCTATGAATGTTAATTCAAAATTGTTGTGTAAATACGTAATATATTGTTAATTTTAATTATTGTATATTTACTAAATGATAAATAATAATCGGAATTCTATATAATATTAGATTAAATATTTTTATAAAAAATTTCAATCTAAAATTATAAGAAGATAATTTTTTATTGTGATAAATTAATACAATTTATCAAATAAAAATATTTAAAGGATGAAAATGAAAAACTTATGCGAAGAATAAATTCACATTTCAATAATTATTGTATGAATCGAGTCCTCAATATTTAAAGTATAGGATGAATTTATATTTTTAAATTACTACATTTTGTATAAGTTAGTCTTTTTTGTGCATTTTAGCATATTTTTTAAATAAAAGGGTTTTATCAATATAAAAATTTACAAATAAAAAATTATAAATGCAAAAAAAATCTTTAAACCAATCACATTTAATTTTTTATTAATAATAATATCTTAACAATATTTTTTAGAAAAAATATTTTTTACGAATTTTGATCATTATGCGCTGCTTTAATTGTTAAAATAATAATTGTTGGTTTTTATTGCTTTTTTATTGTTTTTTCGTTAATAATTTGATGCTTTTGTTATCTAAAAAAAACTAAAACTCTGTATAAGATTATAAGCGTTATATACAATGTTTTATATGCAATATATACCCCAATACGTGTTTTTTTAGTAAAAATTATAAGAATAAAAATATTATGTTGAGATAAAGTAATATTAATCAATAGAGAAAGTAAAATTATATTTATTGGTTTTTTTATTAATTAAAAATATATATTTAAGGTTATAGGGATACAATTTATTGCGTATTTAATGATTTAAGACAAACAGAAATAGTTAGAACTTTATCAGAGATTTTCTATAAAACATTAAATATTCTAATCATTGATTGCTTTAAATAATATTTGGACATTTAGGTTTGTATTCTGATACTAAATCTATTTTTTTATGCTACTTATGAATTTGAGTAAACGTAAATTAGATCTACTTTCTAAATTTAGAACTCTAATAAAACAGACCATATCAATATAATAATTTATAAAAAAACCATCGAATGATACGGATAAAATATCTCATTATATTTTATAAGCACTAAAAACCATGAAACTGTTTTAAGCATATTGCCGAAGAGCATAGCATTTTAGCATATTGCTAGAATATGTATACAAAAAGGATTCATTATATGATTTATTATAAACGCATGATGTGGAAATATAATTACTTTTGGATTTAGAGAAGTTGCTCGTCTACTTTTTCGAATACCTTCAGTAGATTTTTGAGCCTGGATCTATGCTAATGAATTCCACATACCTTTTTCTTGTGATTTTTTCTATGATAAAATATAAATATAATGTTTTCATGTAATTTATATTTCCTGTAAACATAATTTCTTGTTTTTGCTTGAATAATTACTCAAATTTTTTAGATTAACTGCTTCTTTTTCGTTTTGCCAATTTGGCTTTGTAACACAATATATATACTAATAATAATATTGAAACCGATTTTAGTTAAAAATTATTTTTAAAAAAAATGCATTAAATTTTTGCTTTATGCGCTTTTTAACAAAAATATAAAATAAATTCCCATAAAATTGAGCAATACAAAAAAAATACTATTTTAAGTATTCATTTAATATTTGTAAAGTTATATAAAAGTTAGAATTTCTAATGTAACAATAATTCCCATATGTGAAAATATAATTAAATTTACCTAATAAATTTTAAATTACATTAAACTATGGTGATAGTAGAATAAATATTACTTAAAAAAAATATTCAAACCTTAAAAAATTTTTTTATAATAATAGTTGTCTACATAAACATCGTATTTAAATTGATCTCTGGATATAAGTGTACTTTGTATATAATGAGCCGTTTGCAAATAAAGAAAACAAAAAATATGTTTTTTTGTGTTGAAGTTAAAAACATAATTTTTATAAATTTGAAGAATTCTTAAAATGAGATATTATTCAACAGGTACTTTATATATTATTTCTTGATTGTGATTTTCTTTCAATTAAATAATTTAATAACAGTATTCTAAAACACTATCAATATTTTTCAGATAAAAAATTACATTTTAAACTCTAAATAATATTTTGATATGATAAAACAGCAAAAAAATATTCATAAAAAAGTGTTTGACCATTCAATCAAGTTATAAAATCATCATTTTTATAAAAGATCTTTTTATGTTTGAATCAAATAAACAAATTTTTATTTTGTCTAAAAAGTAGACACGATATAATTGAAATAAATAAATGTTATTAGACTGTCTCAATTAGTGATAAGATTCTTTAGCTTCCCAAAAAAAAAATTAAGCAATTCTTCCTATGTAATTTGCAATTTCGTTTTCATTGTTGTAGTAAAAAATATTTTTTAGTGATTTCTTCAAGTCTATTTATATTTGATCTGCTTTTTGTTTCACAAATTTTGTTTTCACGCTTTAAAATAGGAATCTTCAGATTTTTAGAGCTTCAATTTGAAAATGTAGATAAAAAATACGATACCATACTATGTATCTTTTAAATTTTTTAATAAACAAATTTAGCATTATATATGGATTAATCATGCTATTGTGCTAAAAAATAAGATACATAGGTTCGCAATCAAAAATCAAAAATTTTGCATTTTGCTCTTTGTATTTTTATATTAATAATTTCATATCTATAGAAAAGAAAAAATGAAAAAAAATTCAACATAAACTGTCTTCTAAGTTCAAAATTTTTTAAATAATTTTTTCTGCTGTGATGTCCAGTATACTTTCCTCGCTACAACAAAATAAAATAATTTTTCACATAAATATACTTCTACAATAAAAATATGTTGATCTAAATACACTTTTGTGTAACCCTTGTCTTTTTAAATAATATCATAAAATTACAAAATGTAAATTATGTATTATAAATATTTAAAATAGAAAAATAGACGAACAACAAGATTCGATTAGCATCATACTAGGACTAAATACATGATGTATTAAAAATTTTGTGTTTTAAAACTTTAAACGCTATGAATTTAAATTAAAGCCAAAATTGACTTTGGTTTTCTATGGATTATCTTCTTTTTATGCTTTTTTATCTTATTGTCATTTTTTATAAATAATACCAACATTTTTTAAAAAAAATTGTATGCATTTACTAAATTTTTACAGATTTTATATACACAACAATATGTTTTTGTAAATTAAGTCCAAATATTATGGGTTAGTTTCAGCTGTATCCATCGGATATCCATTTTTTATAAAAATAAAATTTATTAATAGAATAGTCTTTTTATTATTCTGTAAATAATTCGAGTGGATTTTAAATTTTTGTTATTTTTAAAAAAGTTAGTGTTGCGTATTATTTTTCAGAATTTAACAAAAATGCTTTTATAGTTGTAGCAATGTTTTTTAACTATATTCTTTCATGGATATTAATAAAATTTATGTCGAATCAGCTCAAATTCTAGATAAACTGGTTTAATATTAATTTTTTACATTTTAGATAAAATATCCCTATCTTTTATAATTTTTTAGTGTATCAAAGGCACACAAAAATTACACTGGAATTAAAAAAAAAGTTTTAAGGTCACTGAAGTATTCAGGAAAAAAAGATTTTTTTGTTTTTAAATATAACAATATAGTTTTATTACTAGATTTTTTTAATATTTAATATTGTAGTTAGTTGCTTTGCAGCTTTACGGTTTTGCCGCTCAATAACTGTAAAAAAATATAAATTTTAGATCTATTTACACATAATTTGTAATAAATACATTATTTGAATATTCTAAGCATATTAAATATATGATTTTTATATATCATATGTGTCTAGTTTTTATTTTATTTCACCTTAAGTATTTAAATTATAAAACATTAAAAAGAACTACAATATTGACCATTATTTTGTAATATTTTAGCAAACAATGCTAAAATGAGATATTTTTGCGCATTAAAATATTTTTAAATAGAATTTAATATATAAAAATATCTAAATAACAAATCGCTATTCTCGTATAATTCGATATAAAAAAAAATCATTTAAAATAAATCTGATAAAAATTTTATATAAAAAAAATATCATATTTACTTAATAAAAAGTATAAAATATGTCATTTACCAATTTACAAATACGTTAATTCACACACATCACATTTGAAGTGCTTGAAAAGTAGTTTTTGAATAAAATATGATTGAAAAATATATTAAATGCAATATAAACTTTTTTGAATGCTATTTAATTTTAAGTGACTCATAATAACAATTTTAATATCATGATATAGAAGTTAAAATAAAGATGCTATCTTTAAAAACGCAATAGCTTCATTTTCAAGTTTAAGAAAATAGAAACAATTATGTATCAAAAGTATTTGTTTTAGTTTGTTTAAAATTTATGTTTGGGGGTTTATAAGTTTTTAATAGATAAAAACATCGATATTTTTATAATCATAATGTTCTAAATTTATACTTATTCCAAATATCTTTATATACACAGATTTTTTATATAAGCAGATAATGTGGTTTTTTTACTAGATATTACAGCAAACATTTAAAAACGTTCGTTTGAATTGTTTTGTTTATAAATTATTCTTTTTATTACTTAAGAACATTAAAAATGTAAAATTTAGCATTGCTCAAAAAATCAAAATTCTTGGATTTAAATTAATTATTGCAAACCATATGTGCAAAAAAATCTTGAAGCATAGAATAAATGTACATCATACAATGCAATAAAACATAAATAACTAAATAAATCGTGGTGCAAAATGTATTTAAAACTTTCTTCTAAATATTATTATCTATAACCAAAAGAGTTTAAATAGACACATGCTTAAGCCATTGTAAAAGAAGTAATAGTTATGATAAAAATCACTTTCTTAAAAATTTCGTCGATTATAGATAAAATGCTTCATTAAAATAATCAATTCGGTAATTTTTAAAAACAAGAAATTATAATTCTATAATTATAGATTTTATCAGAAATATTATAACGTGCCTATACATAGTTTATACACAAAACAATATATATTTGAACTATTTTTTGTTACATAAAACTTTTGATAATGATATAGATCTGCTTTTTGTTCTTTTTGATTAGACAATTTTTCTATAAGATAAAATTTAAGGACAATAAATGTTTTATGAATAAGCAGGTGTTCCAAATTGCAATAGTACCTAAAGTTATAAGTTTTGTTAAAAACAATTATGTAGTATTTTTTTCTTATACTTGCTATTTTTATATGAATATAAGAATATATTGATGGTTTACGTTTGTTTAATAATGATATTGAAAAAATATACTTTGGTTATTATATCATTTATAAAATTATTATTTCTAGTTATATTCTTTGTCTGCTTAAACTAAACACATATTTGGTGTTTTTATTGAATTATTATTATTATTATTTGATTAAATATTCTGTCTTACTGATTATTTTACTTGAAATGCTTTGCTTAATAATTTATACATTCATATTATTGATTTACTTTAAAAGATAGTTTTATGAATCGAATTTGATTTAAACCAAATTTTTTACGAAGAAACATTGTCACTGTAAAATACAATCACAATTCAGATCTTTTTTATATCTCTTTATATATATTTTTTTCAATAAATCAATACTTTTTTATAGAGTATTATATTGATATGAAGAAATTTATTTTATTTTAGGTGTTTAAGATTGATATTATTTTATATTTTGACGTCTTATCAACTTTACTTAAATTCCTATATATTAATTTTCTCGTTTCGTAACTTTTTTATATACAATTTTGTTTTTCTCTATTAATAAACCTTAATTAAAAAAAAATTCTTAATTTGACATTCCTTAATAATGATTTTATTATCTAAAATATAAAGTTTCTGTTTATTATTTAATTTTTTTTAAACACTGAAAAATGTAAAATTTGGTTTATTTATAGTTTTTATCAATTAAAAATTATTGAATACTGTTTTTATTTCCATTTTTATTTTAATTATTATAATTTTATGATCATACCAGTGATTTTGAAAAATTATTAGCTCTTTCATCCTAATAAAGTATAAATTGAAACAACCTTTATGTACAATTGTATTTAATTTGAAAAGTATTGAATCAGCGAAAAATGTTAAAAAAACAAATAAAAAAATACAATAAATTCAGTAAAATACTACAAAAAAGTGACATATTATCATTTTTTAAATTCTTTGTAAGAAAAATATTTAAATCATTTAGTATCCAACAAAATAAAATTTACAAATACGACATGTTTTTATAGAAGAATAATAACTTTTTATGATATTACGAATGTATTTCCTATTAATTTGCGTCTTGATTTATTAATATTAAATAAAATGTTCTATAAATGATCAAAAATAATTTGTTTAATATAAAAAAGTATTTTTGAAACCAACGATTATTCATTTTTTAGCATGGTTTTATGTAAATCTTATAAATATTGCAACAGTTTAAAAATTTGTTCGGAGTTAAGTGATAATGTTCATAAATAGAGTTAGTAAGCAAGTTTTAACAAGAAGAAGACAAAGAATGATTGTTTTTAGTTTTATTGGAGTCGCTTATTCTGCTTCTTAAGCTGTGCTGTCTTCCGGCGTGCCAATCATGTCCTTTATTATTTCTTCCTGTGTGCATCGTTCTTTTCTAGAAGGGGGATCGCCTTTTATAGTTCCATGCTGACTGTCATTATATGGAGCGATCTTATTGGCTGGTAAAGTGAACTTGAAAGCACAGCCCCTCCTTCTAGCAGCATTAGAAGTGTGTACTGCCGCAATATATTTCTGAAAATTTTCTAGATAATAAGCAGAGGTTCTATTTAGTAGGAAAGCGTTCAAATATAATATTTTATGATATATTGTAATTGTAGTACCTATATTTTCGCTTCATTGATACATATCAACGGAAAATTATTTCATAAAAAACCCTATCAATATATTTTCTAATATTAGTTGTAATTTCGTTAATAAAATAGCTATACAATATTTCAAGGAAATTACAAAAAAGTTCTGTATGGCGGGCATCATTTAAAAATTTTGAATTTATTAAAAATGTATCAAAAAGGGAATAATGAGTTTTATAAAATTTGTTTAATTTTTGGAGATTTTCCCGATTCTCCAATGGCGGTATTGTTTCCCTGATTAATTTATATTTATTGACGTCTCCTTAATTTGAACGTATTAGGGTTAGATTTAAAAACACCTTTTTTAGCTGTTTTCAGCCCAGATTATAAACTCCTAGCGATTGGCTTTTGAAGGAATTCTACCAGAATTAATGTACACAAGACCTTTATTTTTTGCGAACATACTTGGTCTACTGCTGTATGTTATGCCACTTGTAATTTAAGTTGATCTTTTTGACAACTTGAACACTATCTATACCATCAAACAAATGTGAATTTTTTGCAAAGTAACTTTACATTTCTAAAAAAATGATTTCGAATTGTTATTGATTAGAAAAAAAATATTTTTGTGATTTTTGTATGTCATCAGGCTTTGTAATGCTAAAAAAGTAAAAGAAATATAATTTTTTAAATTAATATTGACAATGTTTACAAATAAATAATGTTTGAACTATCATATTCTATTTAGTAAATATGTACTTTTTGCAGAAAATCGGGCTTGGAATTATATTAATATATTGTCTTTAAACATCTATAGGATCAGTTATTCTTTCAAAAAGTAATGTGTTAAGAATTTCAGTGCCAATAGTATATATTTTGCCGAGAGTGGTCCAATATAAATAAGATGCAATGTAAAAAATTTTCTTTTAGTAGATTTTCGTATACCAATATCTTATTTTAATATTTATAGTTCTAGATTGTTCAAAAAGATTAATAAAAACACAAAAATTGTCTATTACTCTAATAGAGATTTTGATCAGATAATAACTGATTTAAGTAAACTTAATTATCGCGTAACAGCTTTACTGAGAATACAACAAAAAATGAAAGGTTTGGTAAATATAATAAATCAAAACACAAAGTTTGTCATATAGTCTTTTTTTTGTTTTTGCTTCCTATAAAACACATATATCGACATAATAATATATAATCTAGCAATAATACTTAATTGAAAAAAATTAATTTTGGAAAAATCCGATGTTATTTGTTCCTATTTAAACAGAAATAAATTTATATATTTACAGTGTTCTTAATTTACAGGTAAAGCTGTTGAGATTAAATATTCAATAATAAATTTTTTTCTTTGTTTTTATTCACTGAAAAATATATCGATTCATATTGAACATGATATAAAAATTTAGATTTGATTAAATGTAATTCAATGAAACATATAATTTAAATATAATGGTGCTTTGCAAAAATTTATATAAAAATCAAAATAAAGAAAAATAGTACACGAAAACACAAAAAAAATTTTTATGTAAGAAGTTTATATTAAACACAATAATATCTCTAATTTTTTGATTCATATGCCTTCGAATTGCGAAAAAATGTAGAGCACTAAGCGTTGTTTAATTTTTTACGAGAGAAGTATTGTATTGTATAGTATTCAATGATGTAAATATTTTATGATGCACCATTAGCTTTGATACGTTTTAATTATAATATTTGCAAACTGGAAAATTATACCTTAATCGTTTCATAAAGCATAATGAACACCAAAAAAATAATTCTATATTTGTTGAGAAGGCATTATTTTAAAAGGTGAAATCTTTTTCGATAATTTTTTTTATCGAATATTCACATTTATTTATTTTTCACATATTTGTCATGAGAATTGTTGTTTGTTAACTTTTTATCGCAGAAAATTACAATATATTTAAATATTGTTTATTTTTAACATATTTGAATTGTTTATGTTATATATTTTTCGATAGAAAACTTATGGTAAAAGTTAGAGATTGTGTCATAATAACATGGAAGTAAATATCAAAAAATCGAATTTTACAATTTTTTCATATTAGATTTCAATAATTTACTATTTTTTAGAGTTGGCAGGCTTTAAAATTATAAAGAATATATAAATTCACACAACTTAATGATAATTGCTAGTTTCATGGGTTGTAAAATATCTGATTCAAGTATAAGGTTTGTAACGTTAAAATATTGAAAAAGAAATTTTTTTTTAAAAAATTCAATCTTACTGTGTACAGTTTAATATTTATGTCAATTTTTATTATCTTTAGGATTATAGAGAGAAATTAAATGTCATATATTTTTTAATAAAAATTTACATACCAGTATTTTCTAGTACTAATATGAGACTCATTACAAGCCAAAGATTAAAAACAATTTAAATATCAAAAATACTTTAAGAATCAATAGACGCTGGAAACAATTTACAAGACCAGATTACAAAGATTTTCAAGATAAATTAAATTACAAACCACATCGATTAATACGTAGTCTACAAATACCCATACACGCACACAATTATGAAGAGAAATTATTCTGTATCGTGGAAGGACTCCTCGTCTGACGACAAATTAAAACCAAAATTGCCCAAAACCGAAAGTCTCAACACAAAAAATGAAAGCAAAAATGCAAAGTGTAAACACAAATCAAAAAGACAAATTTATTCAACAGATCTGACTGTTAATAAGAGTACCACCGAAGAGTTATTAGAAAATGTCAAAACAGAGGCACCTGTGAAGGGAATTTTCCACAGAGAGCCAAGTAAATTGATCAAAGATCTGATTGGGACGCCGATTGACACACAACCAAAGCAGGAAGCTGTTTTGATGGCCGAGGGATCTTCTGAAAATGAATTTTTTAGTGAAAATTTTTCTGATGTTAGCAGTGCTATTTCTTTTAAAATTGATACGGTTGAAATTTTCGATGCACATGTTGTTATCAAAAATTCAAAATATACGTGTATTGTAAAAAACGAGTGGATGGAGATAAGTTTTTACAAAGGAATGCGTGTGAATATTTTTTCGTGTTTATGCTGTGAAAAGAAAGATAGCATGGGCGATTATTTAGTTGTTGATGGCGAAAATAATTTTTTGATTATTGAAGATTATATTTGGAGCGTTACCGCGGTGTGCAACTCGTTCAGATGTATTTACAAACCGATTATAGACAATAAAATAATGGATGTTAACTTCCAATTTAGTAATTCTGCATTGGTTGTTGGCGTAATAATTCATGCTGTAATTGAAAGGTGCTTGAAAGAACAAAATTACAACTTAAAATTTGTTGTTGATGGGATTAAAACAGCAATAAAAAATAACACGCAGCTTCTTTATTGCTGCAACATCGATGAAAGAGTTGCAATGAACGAATGTATTAAATATGTCAAAGAAATATTAAAACTTGGAACAGCCAATTTCAAAGCTCAATTCACAGAAAAAAAAATTGTTTCCCAGCAGTTAGGTGTGAAAGGCAACATCGATGCGATTTTGAGCGGAAGTAAATTCAAAGTGCCGTTTGAAATAAAAACAGGAAGGAAAATCGATATTTCACACCGTGCACAGATAATTTTGTATTTATTAATGCTCAAGGAAAGAATGCTTGAATTGATAGATTACGGATATCTTTACTATGCGATGGATGGAAATTTAATTAAAATCAAATTTTTGCACGACGAAGTCAAAATGATTTTAATACAAAAAAACAAAATGGCGGTTTTTAATTTCATGGCTGTAAATAAAATACCTTCTGATCAGAATTTTCTTACGTATTACGGGAAATTCGAGCCACAATGTAAGTGCATGGAAGTAGAATGCTGTAAAATAATAGGAAATTTACACAAAATAGAAGGTCCCAAGGGTGATTTTTTAAGAGAACAATGGTATGCTATAAATGAAGAAGAATTGGCAAAACAAACCGCAAGTATAATACCTGTAAAATTTAAATCACAAAAAGACGATATTTTGTGTTTGAAATACCAATCAGAAAGTATAAAAAAATTATCAACGTACGTTGATATATATAGTGCGAATAGAAACAAACTATGTATTGCGTTGGTTGAAAGCATAGAAAACGATATACTTCAAGTTAAACTGTCTGAGGCTATCAATCTACACAGTTTTTACGAATTGTACATTTCCGAAAACAACAATCAATTATTTTTCAAGTTCATGCGCTTTTCGTTACTAAAAATTGCTATAAATAGTGATCTGATAGATGATATTAAAAGAATTCAGAAAGATGAAATCGCTCTCACATCAACAGCTGCACAGATAGAAGAAATATTAAAGGGTGATCTACATAAAGACACGCAAACGGACATTTTAGGCAACAAAATTGACTCCCAAAAAGGTAAAATAAATGCACAAAAACTGCTCGATAAAATAAAAAAGCAAAGAGACGATTTGAACATTTCAAACACCGAGATAAAAAATTCATCAAAATCTAAATTTTCGAGTGTTTCAATCGGCACAAGTTTTTCTAAATTAAGCACTAAAGATTTATCTAAATTGAAATCCGATTCTTATAAAGACGACATCCAATCAACAGTTTCGCAAAGTGAAAATTATTCAAGCAATTTTGAAAAAAAAACAATGTTGATGATTTTTGCAAAGATTCTACTTGTAATTCTCAACAAAACAAACACACAGGATCAAAGAGCAGTGGTATTATCCAATCATTAGACGAAGAAAGCATATTATCAAATGAAGAACAACAGATTTCTGAAATAAACACAACTTCACAGATCAGAAAAAAAAATAACAATGAATCAGATGTTTCTAAATTGTTTAGCGCGGGTATAAACAACACAGAAAACGTAATAAATTATAACAATATGACTACGATGATCCCTGCTGGTAAATTATCAATCCCTCTAGCATATAACGAAGAATTCTTAAAGCTGAATGATGAGCAAAGAGTGGCATTGTATTTGAGCCTTAACTGCAAAAAATTTAATTTGATTCATGGGTTTCCTGGAACTGGTAAAAGCACAATAATCTCTTTGCTGATAAAAATTTTAGTTCACCATCAAAAAAAAGTTCTACTTATTTGTTACACAAACCTAGCAATAGATAACATTCTAAAAAAAATAAAATTGAATTATCACAGAGCACTCAAACAAGAACTAAATTTTGAGAACGTGACAGAGCTAAAAAATTATTTTGATAGCCTCGATCTCGTTGTCGGTACGTGTTTTTCTTTTTCCGACATAGTTTTTTTGAACAGAAAATTTGACTTTTGCATAGTAGACGAAGCATCGCAACAACATCTTTTATTAACATTGATACCACTGCATATAAGTAGAAAATTTATTTTGGTTGGTGATCATCTACAACTAAAACCACTTGCAACAAAAAGTGAAGCTCTCAGAATGAGCTTATTCGAGTATCTAAGTAAAAGAAATAATGTATGTGAACTTAGGCGACAATACAGAATGGGTGAAGAAATAATGTCAATTGCCAACACACTCTTCTACAATAACAAAATGATAGGCTTCGGCAAAAAATCGGCAGTGCATTTTGTTGACTCAAGAAAATATAAAGATATAAAAGATTTTTTAGAAAAAATAGATCTCACTGAAAAAACAGCTATCCTGTGCTATTTTAATATCCAAGTATCACATGTTAAAAGCATTGTCGGAAAAAAATGTCGTGTTGAAACCGTAGATAGGTTTCAAGGAAGTGAAAGCGAAGAGATTATACTTATTTTCGATCCTATCATGGATTGTGAAATTATGTGTAGCAAGGAAAGATTAAACGTTGGTATAACAAGAGCGAAAAATAAGTTGACATTAGTAGGAGATAAGGAAAAAATGTTGCAATTTGAGATCTTCGAAGCCCTTTTTGGTACATTGAATGACTTGGGTATATATTAAATGCTTTAGATATATCAAAATTTAGTAGCTATAAATTATATATTTTACATAATATATTTTCAAAAAACATTTTTTTATCTACATTTACTTACTTTATTGTCTTTTTTCATTATTTTACATACAACTAATAAAAAAAACAATAGAATAAAAATATGTATGAATAGTAAAAATTTTATGTAATCAGAATTGGCTCGATATATATATTTATTTACAGTTTTCTTTTTTTATTTAGGAATCTCTTCATAATCTTTTTATTTCCAAATTTTTATATATTTTTATTTGAAAAATTGCTAAATTTATCACAATAAAAATATTAATTAAAATTCTTGATTTTCGTAAGAAACTTTTTCAAGTTTAGGTTATTTAACTAGTAATTTGTGTATATTTATTTTGTTTTTCGAAATACTTGATTATTCTGCTAGCTTTTTGTAATACAAATAAATCTATTCCTTGTTTGTTTTCATTAAATGTTTTAATTCATATATACAGCACTTTATCAAATCGAATCTAGACTTAAGTGACTGTGATAGTATGAAATATTTTTTCAAGTGTCTTACATTACGCGTGGATTCACTTTTATTGAGATTTTGAATTGCTGATGAATAAATAAGTGGAATATTACTTTCAATTTAGATGTACAAGTAAAAGGTTTCATTAAATTTTATCATAAAAATATATCTTAAAGTAATTACATTTGTAACAGAAACATCAATTAGAGATTTTTTTGGCGAAAGAATTTGAGTTTGTCATTACTGAACAGTGGATTGGTCAGATTATGCAACAAAAGGTGATTATAATGAGAAACTAAATTAATAAGAAAAAAAGTAAAGTTTTTATATCGGCTTGGTTGTAGTCTATTAATTTAAACAAGGGTTTCCTCCACGATTTTTTTTGTAAATTCATTACACATCTATAACGCATCTTCTCTCGATTTTGAATACTTTTGCGGCTTCTGTTCTTACATTGTATGGGTAAGATTAGAAATATTTTATAACGATCCTTGAAAGGAAGGCTGAAGAAAAAAGTAGCTAGATGATATTTAAATGAAACTGATGTTAATGGGTGTATTGGTAAGCTATGTTGTATAAGTGTTATCACACAGTTTTTAAATTATATTTTCCACCAAAATTATATATTTATAAATATAAATAATTTTTTTTCTTTTATTGTGAAAATCTACCTTATACTGCAAAGTATTATTTTTTTAAAAAAAGGTATTTAGTTATACCTAAAAATACATTTTAATTGTTTTTTTTAAATGTAATTTGGGTTTATTATGATAGAAATATTACTAAGTAAAAACATTTATAATTTTTCTTTATGATTTTTTTATTTATATATTCACAAAAATAACAATTTTGGACATTGTAAATTAATCAAAACCCATTTCACATTCCATATTTATCAAAAGAATTAACAAACTAAAAAATCTTCGTCCCACTATAGCATTTCAAGCGATCTACTATTTTTTTTGCTCCTTCTAATTGATATTTTTCTTTCGTTTTTAAAACATTATTTTTTTTACCACCTCTAAAGCAAAAATGAATAGCATTTCGAATGCGAAAAACAATTGTAAATATAATTATTGTCAAAGATCTAAAAACTTATATCTACAAACATATACTTTAGCAACCTTAAACAACGATGTATCCGACAATATACCACATTCATAGTCCTAAAAAGTATAATTTGATTTTTTTTTACCTTCTTACAAAAAGAAGTCTAATTTTTTGTGCGACAAAAATCATATAAATAAACATATATATTCTGTATCTGAATTTGAAAAATTAATACTGACGAGTACGTGAATATAAAAAAAATATTACAATGAAATAAATAAAAAAAAGCTTGTTGGTCGCAATTGCACTTTAAAATTTTCTTCTGGTCTTATTTTGATATATCTCCTTCGTTCTTCATTGTTGTCCATTTGTAACGTTAAATAATTTAAATATATTTGTATATATAACTAATTCGGGTTTTTTCCCATTATTTATTTTTATGCTAAAATTTACCAACATTTTAGTTTGTCGTTTTCTGCAAAAGCTTCACGTTATAATTAGAGCAAAAATGTCAATCCGACGACATTGCGAGAATGTATATTTGTTTTTGAGAAAAAAAACTATTTGATTTATCTTATTTAAGAATTTATATAACTAAACCCCGTAGTTACGTTTTACGCACTAAATCGTGTTCTCTTACTTTTCAATTAAAATCGTGCGGGTTAATATGCCTTGATTTTTTAAAAAAAACACACAATATATCGCTATTGATTTTATTTCAGAATGTCTAGAATACGAGTTAAAAATGAATAAAAAAACAGTATCTATTATATAATGATTATTTTTTTCACAAAAAACTATATATGATTTTCTATTATATAAATCTTTCTAAAAAAATGCATAATTAATATTTTTTTAATAAATTCAAGATAATATTTTTTTTATTTTTTCTAAATTTTTGTCGATATTTACAGTTTGAATCATACTTGTTCATGTCAGAAAGAATCAAGAAGAGTATTATCTCATGATTTAAAATTCTAATAGAATAAAGCTAAAAAAATATTGCGTTATTAGGTTTACAAAGATGAACAATTTTTATTTTTATTTGAAATTGTTCACAAGTTTTGATCTTAATAATCCATATCTTTTAGTTATTTGTTTGTTGTTTTATAAGATATCTTTTATATATAATAACAATTTAGAAAATTAAAAGATGATCCAATTAAGTAATTTCTTTGTTTGAATTTTTATACTATGAAAATTTTGATTAAAAAGATATTTTTAAAAACTATACATCGATAATACCAATGCAAAAAGAGATTTTGATTTTTTGGCAACAAAAATGACTTTTTATTTTGTAAAATTTTTACTAACAGTATTGTTTATTGGATAAAGTCGGATCGTTGATATTTAAAAGTGAATTAAAATATATTTTTTTGATAAGATGTTTTTGCATTTAGAAGCTGTATTTATAGCTAAGCTCATTAAAAATTTACCAATGAATAACCTTAGAATACGATTTTAAACAAATAAAACACTTTCATAATCCTTTAAAAGTCACACTTCTTTTCAACGTAAAATTTTATCTTTTTTTTAGATCAAAAATTAACGACAAAAAATTATTTTTAAATTTCTTTTCACAAATTTTGAATTTCATTTGTTATCTTTAAAATCTAATCGATGAAATGGTTATAAAAAAAATAAGTCATATATTCGACTAAATAAAAAATACAGATATAATTTCCTATAATTTATTACAAATACATAAATTCATTAATTTCAACAAACAACACCATTGCAAAGCTTCAGTTTTTTTGTAAATTCTTTGTAAAAAACAAATTACATTAAAAGGCTTTTAATAAGGTCCATTTTTTATTAAGCATATATTTCCTGAATAAAATCCTTTTGATTTCAACAACCAAAATATCTGTATTTTTTGACATAGTTTTATTAAAAAAATAATGAAAACGTAAAAAATTAAGTAAATAAATCGCTGGATGATTAAACTAGATAAATATAGATTTAGAGAAGAATATTTAAAATCTAAATAGTTGAAAATATAATTGAATTATTATAACAAGAATATTTTTTATTTGTTTTAAAATGTTACATAAAGCAATTAGAATAATTTTACTATTTATAAATTGAATCTGATATTAATTTTAAATCATATTTTCTTGATTTACAATTTGATAAATAAAATATTTTTATTTTGTTTGATTTTTCGATTAGAATATTTAGTAATCATGATTTATAAATGGCTGGTATTAATGATTATTTAAAAATATTGAAATTTCTTTACAGAAACTGTACTTGATTTGATGTCTTATTTCGAACCAGAAAAATTTGGGGTACAGAGCGAAAGAGGCTGTCAATCACATGCCGACATAATTAGCCAAACGATTACTCATAAACATCCGGACAAAAAATTTTGTAAATAAAGTTGTTCTTAACATTCTATTCATCCAAAACAATCATTCAAATACCACGGATTCCACAACGATCAAATCTTTTAAGAGCCAATAGAGAAAATTTTTGTTTAAAAATATTTAAAAATCAATATAATAATATAAATTACTTTCTATATACACCTAAAACATTCCTATTTTTATGGATATTCGACAATATTTGATTTTATATAATGATTCTGTTAAAATTGTATATTAAAGTGATGTGATATTATATTTTATTATGTGCTGAAAAGGTATGCGATTTCGTGTAGATTTCTGGTTTTTTTATAAATATTTACAGAGTTTCATTTTATATAATATGGAAATAAATAATCAGAAAAATATTCTTTGTGTTTTTATCTCATAACTAACATGTCCAAATAAAAAAATAAAAATCAGATTCTTTTTTGAGACAAAAAATTTTTCTTCTTTATATGTTTTCTTTTCGTATTTATTTTTTGGGTATTTTTTTGCTTCAAACACATATATTTTTTAATTAATTCTTTGTTTCATTGTGTAAAATAAAATTGTTGATAAATAAAAGCTTTTATTGGTAATAGAAATAATTCGAATTTTTTTGAATTTAAATCTCTGTTTACTGATTTATATATTGAGAAAATTGTTTTAAAAAATCTTTATGAACCAAAAAAACACATGTAAAGCCGTGTAATTTTGTATTATATAAAACTTTTGCTATCAACTATCTTAATAACTTTGAAAAAAAAGCAAATTTTTTCCGAGAATTAATCAGTAAATGCTATGATCTGCTCAACGCAATTTTTTGTAAAAGATATATTATTACTGTTATAATAATAACACAATTTTATCTTTTTTCATAGACACAAAAAATCGATTTACGTATAAATAAATTAAATTAAAACAAACATATTATATATTAATATATCGATTAAAATCATCATTTATTTGGACCACACATTGAAATTTATACATTGGTATATTATATTCATTTTTTTATGCCTTTCTTTAAATAATTTTAAATTGCGACAGACGATATTTTTTGATGTAACGTAAAATCAAAAAATTAATAAAAAAATAAGCTTTACTATAAAAATATTTAAAAGATGTAAATTTTTTTGGTTGATTTCGTTTTAAGCGCTCTGATCTTAAAATATTGTATATAATACTTTATTTGTCTAAAAATAAACACCAAACGAAGGAATTAAATATTCAATTGGTATATTCTATCTATAAAATACAGATTCAGTCTTTTTTGACTATTTTACTAGGTTTTTTGTGCTTTTACTATAACATTCTGTAGACAAATTTTTTTGGCGGTATTTGGTATGTAAGTATAGTTTTTTTTGCAAATTAGAGATATATCAATGTGGTAAATAACAGTACCACATACACCAACGACACCTGTCGTGGTGTATTAAAACATAATCCTCCTTACTAGATAAAATTTACCTCCAAACATTACCTCCATGCTCTCTATAAAAATAATAAAATCCTAAACAATAATGGATACAACAAGGCACACAGGTAAAGGTAATGGAGATCAGCTACACTCAACCAGCAGGCGTAACCCTGGTTCAGGCAGCTTTAAAAAATATAATAAAGA
>AFBI03000017.1:382052-401906 GCA_000230595.3 Edhazardia aedis USNM 41457 | reverse complement strand
TATATATTATTATTTAGATTATTATTATTATTATTATAACTAATACTATATATATTATTATTATTACTACTATATATATTATTATTACTAATACTATATATATTATTATTTAGATTAGTATTACTAATACTATTATTATATATACTATTATTATTAGTAATATTTAGAGTACCTAGATTATCATTATTACCTAGATTACCTAGATTATTGTTATTATTATTACTATTACTATTACTATTACTATTACTACTATTTAGATTGCTGAGATGCTTTTTATAGCTAGTATCTGGTATTGAATTATTTTTGTAGCTAGTAAAACTTTGCAAATCATTCCTATTAATATTACAGCTATTTTCATCAACACAACTATCAATTTCATCATCATACAAATTATACTTCCCACTCTTCACACTATCTAAATTCGCAAAACTAACACCATCACCTTCAACATCACAATTCAAACTGATATTTTCATTAATATTTTCACTATCATCTTCATATCCCAAATCAAAAACAACACCTCTTTTGCACAAACAGCATTCAATACAAACATCCCCAAACATAACTGATTTGTGGTGATGCTTCGCCAAATGAAAAAGTATGTGGCTCACACTCGCATTTCCCTTCGTGTTGCAGAAAAAACTCGCACACGTCGTACATTTAATTGGCGTTTCGTTGCTGCAATAAACACATTTACCTTTCATCGTTAACATCTAAAGGGGTAAAGAAATATTTTTTACTACCAAAATCATGTTTATATAATAGCAATATTTTTTGTTTTAAAACTGTGATAATAATTGGTGCTGTAAATTTACGCTTAAACTACTTGTATCACCTATCAAGTTTTTATAATTGGTTCATAAAGCTGATACAAATAGTCTCTAACGGTCATGAAAGACTATTTTTCTTAAAAGTTTTATCTTTAAAATTTTTTAGCAGCTATAATAGACATTAAATTATATCAAAATAAAAAAAAGTTTATTTCTTAACAAATACAACCAAATTCTCTTGATGTGTATGTAAATTTTTAACTATAGTAATTTTTTAACAAATAAACTAAATTCTCTTGAAGTGTATTAACATTAATAAATATATTTATTATTTAAAAGATGCTACACATTTTTTTGATCTGCATTAACATTAATAACTATAGTAATTTATTAACAAATACAACAAAATTGTCTAACTTTTTATTAAAATTAATCGCTATATTTATTATTTAACAGATGCAACATATTTTTTTTGATTTCACATCATTAACAATCAATTGCTTTAATACAACTAGAATTTAAAAAATATACAGTCTATATAAATCTAAATTCTTTATCTACTTCATCTCCACAATAAAAAATTATTTTCTAAAATGTCAATATTTACAAATACTAAGATCTATTAATCATATACGTGATCTGACTATAACAATAACATATCCGAGTACTCAAAATTTTTGATATAATAAACACCAATAGTATATATTGCTATGAAAAATTGAACTAAAGAATGATAACTTTTTTTCTTAATAAATCATCTTCAATAAAATGTATATATTTGTAGAAAATTATCTATCAGACCTAAATAAGTATAAAAACATGAGTTAAAGAAAAAAAGATTAATAAAAAATTTATTTCTGTTTAAAATAAAAATCTTATCATAATGTTCAATAAAAATATTAGTTTGATCAAACTTTAAATGTAGAATACTTCATTCGGAAATAAATATGTATACAAAATTGAATTTTTCTATATTTAAAGATCGTTTTTCATGTCACGCACAGATTTCAATCGGAAAAATCTGTGAATTGAAAAATACTTAAAATAGACTGTTCATAGTAAATTTTTTAAACTTTTATATTTTTTATACAAAAAATTTTTATTCATAGATTTCCGTGTTTTTTTTGTGATCACTATTTTGAGCAAATAATTTCTTATTATATAAGTTTGATCATAATTCTTAAAAGGCAATTTTTTTCAAGTTTTTAGCGCCTAATATAGTACTTGTTGCTTACCTTTTAATGCTGGCTCAAAAATATGCGCATTTCAAATAGTTGATAATATTATTTCATTGTTTTATCATATTCTAAGAAGTAAATAACTATACACATTTTTTCTTCTAAAGAATTTTTTTTGAAAATATTTTTATTGTAAAATACAGTTTTCACAAATTTTACATTACAATTTGATTAAGTATTTTGAAAACATTTTATAATGCAAATAAAATACAATTCCAACACAAAATTTACCATATATTTAGCTTTAGAAAGCACTATTTTTATATAAAAATTAAAGGTGTTTTTTAAGTTTAGCTATATTTCTGAAAAACATATTTACACAGACATAAACCAATTGATACTGGATAGTAATTACACTTAGCATTAATAATAAAATTATTACCCACACAGAATATTTTAATTATTCATTTTACCATTTTGTCAAATTGTAATTTAAAACAATCTTAAACATATTCAATTGTATTAAGATGGTTTAAAGCAAAAAATTTATTATATAAGTAAATTGTATAAAAACAGATAAAAGAAAAATCCCCTTGAAATATCAAATTTGTTATATAATTTCTTTGTGATAAATATACAATACCTTTTCAGAATGCGTTTTAATTTACACCGCTGGTAAATCAATATAGAAAAAAACAAAGTTTTTATATGTTTTTCACAAACGATTTACAATAAATCTACAACCATTATGCTGAATTAACTCACATTTTTATCTAAATTTACTTTTCAATAAATTTTTTTTACATAAAACCCTTTTCAAAATATTTTAATAAAAATATTAATTATGGTTCCATTAGATCTGATTTTTCAACTACAATATATTATAATATTCTAAATCAAAAATTGAATAAAATTAAATAAACCAAATTATAACTATTTCAGAATTATCAAAAATATACTGTTATAAGTTAGTAAAAATGTATGTTGAACATTACTACAATTTTTAAAAATTACACTTGACAAAATATTTAAAAAAATATTTTAAGCTTGTTTTTTATAAAATATATAGAAAATCGCATTTTATCATATATAACATTCTTATAATTTACATAAAATCCTATTCAAATATTTTATTTAATCAAAATATATGTGATTATATATAAGTAAGACCTTTTTAAATGATAAAAATATGCATATAAATGTATTTTTATGATTTAAGAACACAAATAACATTCAAAGTTTTTTGGTGTATACATTTTTAAAACACTATTTAAATACTAACAGAATTAATGTAACATTTCGCTACAAAAATATATTAAATATATTAATAAATAATATATTATAGAAAAGAACACTATTAACATTCGTTTTATCATAATACTCATTTCACTTTATAATCAATATTACAAAAATTTTTTTAATAATAGAAATTAAAAAGTTGTATGATTGTAATACATTTAACACTTTTACTCAATGAATCTACAAATTTATTAATCAAACCAAAAACTCATCGCTTTATATAGTTAAACAATTCATTTTACAATCAGGTTTGTACTAATACTATAGATTGTGTGAAAACTATAATAAAAATAGATAAACATACAATTATAAATATTTGGTATCAATACAGATATTAAAATATATGTGAAATTTTTTTGTAGCCAAATCATTGTAAAAAATAATATCAAAGTATTTGTATCTTAAATACTTTAAAATCATATTTAGTTACGGTCAATATAATACATTTAATCTATACAAACTCATTTTTTTAATTAAATATAATCAATATCAACAAGATAAATAGTTTATTTTACATGTCATTTTATTCCTTAGTGCATCAACATATGGTAAGAAATTATAAATATTGAAATCCATCATGCAATTATAAAAATATTTAGCTGTTAATTTCTATAATGCGCTTTTATTGGTTTATAAATATATTTTGTAGTCATTTAATAGATTTAAGCAATACAGACTATAGCATATAAAAAAAGTAATTCTCTAATAAATTTAGTTAGTATAACTTTATATAAAAAACGCGTTTTTTGTTCATTTTAAAACTTAAAATTCTAGGATCTATTGTTGTAGTGATCTATAGATATAATATTATCCACTACCTTTATACAAAAAATTCAAAAAGTTTGTTTGGGTTTTTACAACGTTTATAGTCACATTTTGTTGTTAAGAACTAAATTAATGAACATTTGGTGCAATGTTGTACAATAAAAAAAATAATTTAAAACTATATCCATATTCTTAAACACAAAAAAAAATTATGTGCGTTTTAAATTAATGATACAAACAATTTTTTTTATTCTACTATAAAAAACACAATCTATAGATAATACTTTGAAACTGCAAATAATTAAAAATTTTATATTAATACGTAACTTAATACAATATAAAACATCTTAAATTATTAAATTTTAAATACAGTAAAAAGCAATTAGATTCCACATTATGAAAGAAAATTGATATTATAAGACACTAAATTATATTCTCATAAACTATATACTTTATAATGATTATTAGATAAAATTCAAGTTAAACAAAACTCTATTCTGTATATGATTTTTACTGTAACATTTGCAGTCCTTCCCTGTGATTTTTTTATTTATCACTTCCCATAATGGCAAAAAGTGAAAAATACTTAAAACTTAAAACTTGCAATAAAAAATTAAAATAACAATAAAAATATAAACTTATTTCTTTGTTTAAATATTTTTATCTGACACTGAATATTACGCTGCTTTTTTGGTGTAATTTAGATATAAACTTTTTAAAAAATATGTTTAGAATACACATTTCTCTTACACAAATTATATTTATTCTTTCTATTTGGAAATACATATTTTTCAGAAATCTCCTACTCATTATAAAAATTATGAATAAAAACTCTTTGAAATTTATTAAATAAATTTTTTATATACATCATAATTTTTTTCTGCATTTACAACAGCACGACATTGATTTTTGTATTTTCTTATTCACTTATCTAGAATCAAAATTGACAATAATAGTCTATCCATATATCTATTTGTGATATACAATATTAAATATATTTAATGTTTTAAAATTAGTAATTAAAGCAATGTGTATTAAACTTATCATATTGATATTCTAAAAATAAATTTATGTTTATAGTATTGTAAAACTAATTCCATTTTTGAAATTAAATAAATTAGAATACGAAAATAAAACAATATAAAACATTTCTATATTGGAATTTTTTGTGATTTTTTAGAGATAAGAAAAATCACAAAAAGTTATTTAATTAAAAAAAAAGAAAAAAAGAGAAAAGAGAATTTTATACAATAAAAATAACTTTAGTAGTAGTAAAGGTAGTAGCAATGATATTAGAAGTAATCATATTAGTAGTAAAGGTAGTAGCAATGATATTAGTAGCAATGATATTAGTAGGTATCATTTCAGTAATAGTAATAAAAAATATAACAACAAAAACATTTCTAACATTTCAGAATTTAATTTAAAACCAACTGTGTTCGATCTTTACAGGACACTATTAGTATATAATTCTACATTTTAACTATAAAACAACCTTTCAAAGTTTAATTCAACAAAGATTACATCATTTGCTTTGATGAATAATATGCACACATATTAAAATTCAGATATAAAAATTACACAACTTCTTTTCTTATGTAAAAATTCTAAAATAATAGATAGTTTGTATAAAATCGGACATTTTAATGCTATTTTTTTATTTTTTTAAAAACCCTATATATTCAATATATTTTTGCATACATAAAATATAAAACGGAATTTTTTTATAAAAATATGTTTTTTAATATAAATCAAATTCTTGTATTCAATAAAATAGTGATATTCTTTCCAATTAAAATATATTATAAGATAGTAAAAACTAAGATTTGGTATATTATTTTTAATTGGTAAAGCTCATACACTTTACCAATAGCTTTTATTAGAAGGATTCATTTTTTTTAAAATTCGTGTGGATCAATTTGGATGGAAATTTAATGATATTTTACTTAAAATAAATTACTTTTATTGATAAAAAAAAACAATTTTAAGAAACTAAAATACAATTAATTATCATGCAAAACATTAAAAATACTAAATTTTTTTTCACCTCTTTTTATTCGCTAATATGTAAAACTTACGCCTTTTCATGCTATAAACATCAAAAATGGCAATTTCTGCAAATCTTTTAAGAATTTGAAAAATTTCCAAAGAATTCACATTATTGTTTTCTGCGTTCTTTGAAAACATTATCAATAAAAACTTATATGTTACAACTTCATGCTTTAGTAGTTGCTGTGTATAAGAGGATTCATAAACAGTATCTTTTTTGCACATCAAAAATCAAAAATTATCAACACCATATTACATATAAAAGGCATTAAAAATAAACAAAAACTTACAATACATTAGATTTTAATAATTCAATAATAACGACATTTTTTATAACTGAAAAATGATCATTCTTAATAAGATTTTCTCATAAAAAAATTTAAACTTCCCCTGACCAAGATGCATGCAAAGAACAATTAAAATTCAGAAGCTTAATAAGAAAATCAAAAAAAAAACAAATAGATATGTAAAAACATTCGTAATTGTAATTTTTCACTCAATTGATCATCCGATATACAACACTAAAATTTCTGGAAAATTTTAATTTGTAAAAAAAACCTTGTTGTATTTGGTTATTATAGCAGAAGTTTTTTTTATAATTTTTTTTTAATTTACATCACATTATATATTTAATTAAAAAAAATTAAAAATAAACATTGATGTATATATAAACAGCTAATACATAATTAAAACTTCTTGAAAAACAAATTGAGCTAATTTTATTTTTTGTTTTATACATATCCTTTGAAAAGATTGCTTGGTTATTTGAAATATTTATTTTATTTACGTTCTTTTTACGCATGAAATTTTGTATGCCTATATTGTTAATTTTATAAGTCAATTGATTTCCAACAAAAAATATTTTCTCAATTTTTTTAAAATATTATTTTCTCCTGAATTTTCATCAGTATTTTGATTTAACCAATTGAAATATAATAATAAATATATTTTTTTGGAAACCAAAATGATTTTCTAACAAATTTAACTTTTTAATTTTTTTAGAAAAACTGAGAAATACAGATTTAACTTTCACTGTATAATATGCTAGTTTACTAATTTCAAAATATAGCATATTATACAACAGATTTATCTATTTTTCTGTAGAATTTTACAAAAAATCGCAAAATATATATACAATGAAGCTTAAGTGTTTGTTTTTTTAAAAAAAAATGTATAGAAATATTGTTTTTCTATTGATTAACTATTATATAACAATTAAAAATATAAAGAAAGAATTGTATTAAACACTTACAACTTATTTTCTTGCGAAAAAGTATAAATCGATGAACGGAGATAGATTTAATCAAACTTTCACCCCAAAAAAGCCAGAAACAAAAAAATAAGGATTTTATGATAAATTGGCTTATTTCTTTTTTTGCTAAAGGTAGTTTTTGTTGTCTCTTCGTATGAGAAATTGTTCTTCAATTCGGATCGAATTCTGTTTGACATCAGTTTTCTTAATTAGACGAAATTCCGCTAATAAATTTATTCTCGATTTTTTTTTTAGAAGAAAAATTTTTGAAACAACCTTTTTTATTGTGGCCTACAAAGTCTGTATACCACACAAAATATTTTTGATTTTAGCCTGTAGAAAGAAAAATTTTTAACTATGTGAGTTGTTATATCTCCTGTTTTTTTAAAGGAATCTATTAAAAAAATACATAATGTTGTAAGTTAGTTGTATTTTATGGCATTAAAATCCCAAAATTTGCTCAATTATTTAAATGCTAATGAATATGATTGCAAAATTTTGTTATCAAAGAATAATATTTTTATTTGCAAAGTGTTGTTTCTACACTTTACCGCATTTTTAAAAATTATAACTTACTAAACCATAAAATGCATTTATATGCTGGATCGTTAGATTTCAGAGATTTAAAATCTGTGAAGTTTAAGATTTTTTACAAATTCATTTTTATTTACACTTACAATTGATTTATTGAATTTTAAATTTTATGAATCCTCAATAATTTGTTTAAATATTGTTCTGATTTTTATAAATTAAAAACATTGTAATTTACATTTTTTAACTGTTTAACCAGACACAATCACTTTAACCATTCAAATTCCAGCATCTTAAAATATTCTATTGATTGACCGTTGAAAATGTCGCTTTACGAAATAATGGCATCAGATAAAAATTTAAAACGAGCTCATTTACTATACTTAAAAACAATTCTTTCAAACATGGACGATAGAAAGAATACACACGATTCGTGCAAATCATTTACATTGATAGCAACATTTGTGAAGGAGGAAAAAGTTTGGGAATTCATTGAAAAGGTCAAAGCATTAATTTTGTTTGAGCCAGATAAAGAAATAATTGACTGCTGGGTCGAGGTAATTAAAAAAATTAAAAATAAAAACTTACTGGATGATTTTATAAATTTTTATTTCGCTGCCGACATGAAAAAAGAATATGAACCCGGTATTTTTCTACTATACGAGGTTTTTGATGTTTATTATTTAAAATTTTATAAAGAACTTAGTCAACTCGATGTATTCAAGAGTTTATGCGAAAAAATCGATGTTGTCCTTAAAAATGACATCGCGAGATTAAATGAAGCTGTTAGAGATTAGAAAAACATGTGATTTTTGTAAATAATAATGCTACTCTGAGAATGTATTTTTTTATAGATATTTTGAGTCTTTTTTGGTATTTTTGGCTGTGGTTGAATTTTTAGTTAAATGAATAAAAATTGTTAAAAAATATTATCATGCTTATAAAAAGAAAAAAGGTATAAAGTTTTTTAATTTCTTCTTTTTCAACATTTTTAATTTGTGGTGTTACAGTAATTTGTTAAAAATAAAGTATAACTGATATTTTTAGATTTTTAATGTGAAAAATACAACCAAAAATGATATGTTAAAAACATTTTTTATTTATTCATAAAATCTTTGATCATGATTTTTTTCATTTAAATTTTATTAAGTAATCATGATTTTTTAGTGAGAAAAATATTTTACAAAACTCTACTTTATGTTTAATAATAATGATATTCTCTTTTCATAAAAAAATTTTTAATATATATGTAAAATTGTAAATTTTTCTTTGTAGATCTTTACTACATATTGATTTATAATTTGTAAGTTAGTTGTTTTTAATAAACAGATATTTCCAAAATAAATCAAGAAATTTTAAGCATTTATACCAAAACGAAACAATGCAAACGAAATTTTTTTCGTTATCCTCGGAAAAAATTGCTTGGTCATTTGAAATATATATTTCTTTTTTATTATTTTTGCCATGACATATTTTTCATTTCTATATTTATACTTTTATTATCCAATCACCTTGCATCCAATAATATTTACAGAATTTTTTTAAATTATACTATTTTCTTCTGAACTTTCATCAAAATTCCATTCGACCAATTGAAGTTTAATTAAAACATTTCTTTTTTGGAAACCAGAGAAATTAAAATAAAATTAACCTTCAAATTTCATTTCAATAAAAACGGAGAAATGCAGATTTTTTCCTTTTCATTATATAATATGCTAATTTTAAAAATTTTAAAATATTTCATATTGAAAAACAAGTGTGTATCTTTTTTTTGATACCACGTTATGAATAATATTGTTGATTATGTTGGTTTTATTGAATGGTTCCTGAGAGTTTTCGTCAGAATTTTTAGATTTACTTTTATGCTTCATTTTCTCCTCCCCTCTATTTCTTCAATCTCTATTTAAATCTTTATTTGATAAATTAATTAATTTATCAATTTCAAATAATTAAAACATTTTAATTATATATTAAAAATATAGATTAAAATTATAATGCTTTATAATTTTAATTAAGATAAATTTATTTTAATTATCTTCTAGGTCAGATGTCATTATTCCTCTATTTGGAATTTGACATTGCGTACATCTGACAAATATCGTAAAAAATTACTCATATTAAATTCAAAAACAAAACAATTTCACAATTGAAGATCTAATAATAAAAATTCATAATAAATAAAAAAAAACTATAAAACTTGATCATAAATATCTTTTACTAGTTAGGAAATATATATCTCAAAATATTAATTGCGAAAATATGCAATTTTAATTTAAACAACCAAATATCAAGAAATCCACAAATAAATAATATCCAAACATATTCTTACATTTAAATCTAAGATTCTTCATTCTAAAAAACAGAAAAAATAGGAAGACGAGCAACCACTTAGGCCAAAAAGAAATGCGAAAAATGTAGATTAAAAAATACCTAAAAATATTGACAACAATAAAAATATTTATAAAAATTTATATATTTCTTTTAATAAATGTTTCAAATTATATTTGTTCTTTTTTTACTTCTATAGGCATTCACAATATTTATATTCTACAAAATCGATCTTATGTATGCCAGATAATGTTTTTATGTTCATATAAAATCTTCGTTTGATGACTTATTCTGTATTAAACTATAAACTAATAATTTTATCACAAAAATGGGTTTTTTATTTCGTAAACAAGAATTTAAAATTCTTTTGGTGTTATCATAAAATTTGGAATTTAAAACTATCTAAAAAATAATGTGATTGCTTTTTTATTTTTAAACTATAATTGTTTAACTACAATAAATTTCTAAAATTATTTTTAAAATGGCGATAAATAAAAAAAAGAAAATTGTTGTTAAATTTATTATTATTTCATATTACGTTAAATTTTTAAATCGATATTTCTTATCTAATTCTGTTGCTAATATATATTTTTGCCATTTATAGTTTGTAAAAACTTAGATTAAATTTAATGTATGTTGAAAATTTTTTATTATATAAACAAAACTAATAACATTCAGAATCTAGTCTTATTATTTTCTCTTACATTTTTTTGATTTTTTTGTATTGAAATTTAATGATCATATATATAATATGTGAGATATAAATGTTACAGAAAAAAATATAACAAGAAAATTCTTAAATTGTTTGACATAAAAAACAAAAAAACCTTTACATTTTTGCAAGATCAAATATTATCTACTTGTAAATGCACTGCTGTTCGGAAAAACATTAAAACTTTAAAAATATTATTTAAAGACATAGACAGATATATTAGAACACATAATATGCAACCTAAACACGATATAACAATCATTATATTTATAGGTAATCTTAAAAAAAACCAAATATATTTGATCCAACTTCACTGGTCAATACCTCACAAGTAAAATTTGGATCAAATAGCATTCGATAGTTACAGATTATTAAAAAAATTCAAAGCTTTAACGTAAAAAAATGTTTTTAAGAATCGCAGCAGATGGATGGTAAGAAATTTTGTTTAAAATTTTAGAAGAAAATCGATAAATAAAAATAAACATGAAGTTAGAAAACTTAAGATAATCGATAAAAACATTTAAATGGCAATTATATAAAAATTATTTTTTAGCTTTAAATAAAAATAAGACAACATAATAACTTTTATGTAATAAGAAAAAAACATACGGCATTGAATGTATAATAAAAAAAACAATTTTAACACTTATTTTAAATTTTATTGGGGAAAAATAGCGAGTTTTTATGATTTAACTAGTGTGACACGTGCTTTTATAATTCAAGCAATTAATCTTTTTATAAATGTTTGAATTAACAATAAATTTTAAAATCTTGTTTCATGGCTAATTTAGTATGATTTAGAAAAAAATCACCTTTTTTTTAATTTTTAACCCAAGGTATACTATAGACTCAAAATTAGGAATATTTTTGTAAAAAAATTATTGTATCACGAAATTGCGATGATAGTTAAGAATAAATTTTTCATTGAGTTTTTTATTCATTTTGTTTCTATTGTTGATTTTCTTATATCAATATTATATACCTATGAAAAAACCAGAAAGAAATTAAACATATAAAGAATAACATAAAATAAAATTGCCCATCTTAAAACAGTTTTAAAAATTGTTATATGAATAATTATCTATGCGCCCAGAAATAGAAGCTTTTTGCCAAATATAAACACGTTCTCAAAGTATTCAATTAATCTTCTCAATATTTTAAAAATATTATCTATAATCTAATTAGATTCCATCTTAGTACAGAGGTTTGTTATTATATTATTGTCTAAAGTTTTTTAAGTTAAAAGCGAATTAGTAAAAGTTTTTTCTTTTTTAAAGTTTCTAGTTTGACATTAAATTTTTCATTATCCTTTGTTTTTTTCCGTAATCAAAAAACTTCATTATTTTATTTTTACATTTTTTGCTAAATATTTGAGTGTATATTGAATTCTAAACTTAATTTCATTGACATCCTTATTGTTACAAATATCTATTGATAAATTAAAGTTTCCAACATATTTAAATTCAATTTATTATACTTTAATATTGTAAACTTCTTTTATGCACTTTTTTAATTATACATTAGAAATAAATGTTAATGAATTAAACCAATTATTAAAATATTTTTAACAAGATTGTTTTATCGAACTAAGTTTTCTTTTTGTTTAAAAAGACAAAATTTGGTTTTTCGCATTTATCAAACTATAACAATTCTTAAAAAACAGAAAATCTTTTATAGTACTTTTGATTTGATCTAAAAACTTGAAAAATGTTAAATCATAACATGAATAAAAAAATATAGTAATACGTGTGGTACTATAAAATATTGAAAAATTGTTTAAAAAATATTCTTCTTTATAGAACAAATATGGACAATTATAATTTGGTTAAATATGGAATTTTTTATTTCAATTTCTAATTGAATACGAATTTACTATGTTTATCAAAAGTTGCAAATTGCTATAAAAAAAAGAAGAATAAAAAATGTTGAAAAATATGTGATATTTGAAATTATAAATAGTTTACATTTTAAAATAAAAATAATGATGAACAAAAAAAATTTCCTTTTCTTTTAATTATAATACTAATACTTTTAACAAAAACATTTTCAATATTATTTTAGGTATAACAAAATACCATGTGAATACAACAATATGTATGAGAAATAACTATCCAAAAACAAACAATTCTAAACAACACAATAAAGAATATTTTTTCGTTATTTACAGCCTTTAAAATATCATTAGAAGAAAATAGTATTGTTAAGTGTTGTTATTGTGGTTTTTATTATCTTTATTCCGAGAGGTTTCATCGGAATGTTTCTTTGTAAATTTTCTATCTTCCATTCTTTTTATATCTTTTTGAAATTCACACCTTTTTATAGCTTTATTTGATAAATTAGCAATTTATCAAATCCACTATTATATTAAAATGTAAATATTTGATTAATCACTATATTTATACAATTATAAAATAATTAAAATTTTTAATCTATAAAATTTTGAATCACAATTAAAATTTAATTAAATTTTAATTTGAATCTCTTTGCATCTGAAAAATGAAATTGCATATTTCCGACATTTAGAATGTTTAATATTTTGTAAATTTCATTTTTAGGCCACTAGAAAAGAAAGGAATAATGTTACAATTAAATATTTTTATTCTAAAAGCGGTTAATATGGCTTTAATATCTAATAAATCAAACACAATTTATTTTTTGTCATTTAGTAATTTTATTAACTGTACAATTTTTTGCTTAAAAATATAGTCTATAAATTCCCTCAAGAGTTATATTTTTATGGATGAATTTTTTTGCAAAAAATTTATTATTTTTGACACCATAGATAAAAATCTAATTTTTATTGTGTTAGTTCTCTATATATTTTTTTGTTATACCAATTTTATCCTCTTTAGTACAAGTTATAATTTATTTTTAGGCGATATTTTCTTTTTCAAATGAAATTTTCTAAATTTCGAAAGAAATAGATCTTAAATTGAAGTTTTGTTAAAAATTGTTTGCAAATCATTGACCTTATAATTAAAACAACGTGATTGTTTTTTTATACAAAACATGAAAGCTCATTAAAAACACTGCCAATCATTATTCATAAAAAACTATAAAATACAGAAAATTCACTAAAATGGTAAAATTATAATTTGACACAATTTGTTTAGTATTTCGAATTTATCTAAACATGCAAACTGTTAAAGTGCAATAACTTTGTTTTATTGACATATATAATCGTAAAATTGATAAATATATAATTTAAAAATTCTAACCCGTTTATTATTTCTAATTTTAAAGATAATTCTTAAATGAAACTGGATCTATACAAATATTCGATTTTTCAACGTTGTTACAGAATATTGAAAATAAAAATAGAAAAAACTTTATTTGGAAATAAGTCATATTAAAAACAAAAAGCACATAATATTTCGTCTATAAAAAATTAACTTTCATCTATTTTTTAGTGCATATTGATTTGAATTGCTTAAAAATGATTGTTTATATATTTTAAATTCTAAAAAAACGTCTCATAAAGACAAAATTACTTTTGGGAAAGGATAAGAAAGTCAAAAAATTTACGTTTAAAGAACATTTAACGTAACTTGACTATAAAATATTTATGTTGTGATTAAAAAATACACATTTAGTTGTTTATGATGCTTCTCATTTAAAAAAACTTGAATTTTTATTGTTTTTTTATTTTCTTTATTTTCGAAAAATTTCAAAATTGATGTTTTGTCAATTGTAGAGTTTATTGGTGTTTTCTTTTTTTTTTAAGAGTTTTGATCAAATATGATCAAGATTGATCTTTTATTGTTGCAAAATATCAATATTTGCATGAAATATAATGTTTTATAGATTTGATATTCTTGTTCAAAAAGTGATTGGTGCTGTTTTATCAACATGAAAGTTAAATAACTTTGTTGAAAAAATTTTGATCAAGTAAATATATAGTTCTTTTATTATTTCTGAAAATGGAAAGTAGTGCCGACCTCGTAGTAGGCCAGTACATCCAACCTATGATATAAAAAAATTGTATTTTGTTTTAAGGACTAGTAGAGAATTTTAATTCGTTACTTTTCATCAATTTTGTATTAAAAAAAACTTTTAATGTTTTTATTTTCGAAAGTTTCAATTATATATTCTACTTTTGTTTTCTTTCTTACGAAAATCTAATTTTATATCCTCTAACCATATAAGTTGTATTATAATATTTTTGATAAAATTCGTCCTATAATTTGCACTTAAGCAAAATGTATATTTTTTTTAAAAAAAAATATATATGCATTCACTAAGAAATCACAATATATGAACTTCTCTTATAAGTTATCAGCTCAGTAAAAAAAAATATATAGAAATATAGATATGTTATTATTAATATTGTGAGGATATTTTTGTATAAAATTTACGTTTATATAGCGTATTTATTAAAAAATACTCCAAATATTATAATTTTTTACTTATTT
The DNA here is from genome assembly GCA_000230595.3 of Edhazardia aedis USNM 41457. Taxonomy (NCBI): domain Eukaryota; kingdom Fungi; phylum Microsporidia; family Culicosporidae; genus Edhazardia; species Edhazardia aedis. The sequence continues at coordinate 386,610 of AFBI03000017.1, read as the reverse complement.
TTTGTGAATTTTTTTAGGAAGAGAAAATGCTTTATAGCAATTAAATATATTTTTATATGAAATAAATAATTATATATAAGGCTTTCATAATTTTTTATAAAAAATATTAAAAAAATTAATATACCTATGAACGTCTTGCAGAAATTTGTTCGCAAACTACATATAATTTTACAAAAAATCTTAATTTATCCGGCTGCTTTTATATAAAGCATTTTATAATGTCAAAATTATTTTTTTTGCTAAATCGAGAAAATTTCAAAAAAATTTTGAACAAATGCTTAAAATATTAAAATAAAACATTTAGAAAATGTTGAAGCTGTAAAAAAAGGTTAATTACAGCGAAAAGCCAAAATACTAATACACGTTTACATAAATATAAAAATAAAATGTAATAATAGGCACACGAAACATTTCTTAACTTTTTTTTTCAGTGTTTTGAACATTTTCTATGTATAATATAATGTTTCTCTGTTGAAACCAATTTTTATTAATCTTTGTCATTTCAAAACATTAAAATTCATGTTTTTAACATTTCTATTTCTTATTAGGTTGACTTTATGACATCATAATTTTGTCTTTCTATCTTAATTTTATCCTTTTACAAAAAATAGTAAACATTATTATTTCTGTTCAGCCGGAAAAAAATTTGATTATCTTAGATACAAATATGATTTCATTATTGATAAAAAGAGATTTGAGATACAATTTATGAAATTCAATATTATTTTGGTCATTTCTTATATTTTTTTTTCTTTTTTATGAATATTTATATTTCTGTTTTAGCATTAATTTTCAGTGTATCAATTTATTCATTTAAATAATCAGCTGTGACCAATATTAATATTTTATTTTTTCAAAATATTTCTTCATCTGTGTCTTCACTAATATATTTGAATTCAAGGAAAATTTAATTATGAAAATCACAAAAACTTTAAATAAATTAAAAACATTTATTTCCGTTATTCGTATAATATACAAATTTTAGTAATTAAAAAATTTTGTGTTTATAAAATAAAGAGCTAGAAAGAAATGTGTTTTAATTGCCGTAATGCAACCATCATTATAAATCAATGAAGCATTTATAAAAAGAATTTTTGGCTAGTGCAAAAAAAACTAATCTGATTGTGTTCAAAGAATGTTAATCAAAAACTATTATAAAAAAAGATTTTAAATGTAACCCAAAGTATTCGAGACAAGGGAACGACAAAACGCGAAAAATAAGCATAATAAATTATGTCAGGCAAAGAAAAGAGCCGATCTTTGTGAATTAAAATCTATGTATATACCCATTTATTCCTTTTTTGATGTATTTGATTTTAATTCAAATATTTATAATGATGCCCGCAACATCATTATTAGAATTATTAAGAAACGATGAAATGGAAAGTTTGAAATTTATCCTAAAGTTCTAAAAATTTTAAAAATAATTTGCATCTACTTTTTATTATTTGTCTTCTTCTATGAAATGTAGTTTTGTTTTTACAATTATAAAAAAACTGAAAGTAGGAGTCAATGTAATTTATTAGATATCAATTTTGTAAGATATATATTTCATCTATGCAACAAAAGCAAGTTTTTTTTTTCTGACAATATTTTTAAAACAAGTATGAGATACACATCATTAAATTATACCATTTGGATAAAAATAATTAATACTAGTAATCAATTTTTTTTATAGTTAAAACGATAAAACTTGTAGAAATGAGAGCTAATTTATAATTATGTAAAATTCGTATGTTTTATTTTGGATAACAAACTATTTACAAAACTTTGACACTAAAATAACTACATTTCAATAGATAGATTGCCTGAAAAAATTGTAAAGTTTTTTAAAAAATATTTTTATATTGAAAAAGTTCACATTTATTAATAGAATATTATAGAATGTAAACAAAATGTATTTAAATTGAATTTTTACGGTATTGAATATTAGTATTGCGATCTGTCTCTTATAACAAATAATCACATTAGTAAATCGATTATTGTCTTACAATAGTAATGTAATGAATATTATTTTTTGAAGAAAACGTGTTTTTTTGTTTAAATATATTCGTACAAGTTTCATTCTGTTTGATTTGCATAAATTTTTACAAATATACAAGTATCTTTAGTTAAAAGTATATTTTTGAAATAATCATGCTGTTTTATTATCAAAAAATGTATAACAAAAGATATTGAGAATTAATCTGAGCATTTTTAATACAAAGTAAAATGTTATTGATTCTAATTTAAATGTAAAAGTACGAGTATAAAATAATTTTCTGTGCATCGAATCTAGATTTCGATAACAAGTCTAATTTTTTTTATATATTCGGTAAGTTTTATTTAAAGGATGTTTTTTTATTATTCGTTACACTTTATTTGATATTCCATTGGTTATAACCAAATCAAAAAATTGCCTTTCAAGATAAAATCTTTAAATTAAATGTTTGTGTAAATATTGTTTGTGACGTGTTTATACTCTTATTTAGCATTATATATTGTTTAAAATGCATATTGTTTTAGAAATTTGCTACATCAGTAAATTTTATAAAAGATAATGACAAAAAAAGATTTCTATATTTTTAAAAACAAAAACTTTTTAAAATATTTATATTGGCAAAATTATAAATAAAACAAATATTAAACGTGTTTCAAAACAAATATATGTATTCTTCAAATTTGCCAAAAGATTCTCAAAATAATCTTCAAAAATCAAAATAAGAGATGTTATAATAATTGTAAAAGCGACCGTAATTTTTTTATTACGAGTTATATAACAGGTTTTTTTTGCTTAATGCCTTATTTTTGAAACTAAATATATAGAGATAGACACTAAAATCCTTCTTTTTTTGTCTGTTTTTTTTTAACATATTAAAAGTTACAAGTATATGCTTTAAATGTCTAAAATAAAAAAAATAGTATGAATAAGAAAATACATTGTGCATTCTAGATATTCAGTGTTCGAACTTATATTATAAATTAGCAAAGTTATTGCAGGGTTCTGGTGTTCCACAGTTTTAAATAAATTAATCAAAGAAATTAGTAATTCGTTGATAAGAACAAATCATGATAAAAAAACGACGCATTAATAATGAAATTTATTATACTATATTTCTCAAAGAGAACTGTTTCTTAGTTTAAATTATATGATATATTAAAACCCGCTGTTTTGTAATACTAATAATGTTTTTAAAATTCAAAAATTTATATTTTACATAATAACCAATTTTTGGCTTTTAAAAAATCCAAACACATGCGAAAAAATTGTATAAATAATATACAAAGATAACAAAACTTCAACATGTAAAAATATAAAATACTAAGACTAAAACAAAAAAATATATTGCTTCTTTCACAGGAAGAACTGTATTCAAATGAAAACAGAAATAAGTATTTTATATAGATCAACAGTTTTGTATGAATCAACATATTATTTAATGTTAATTTTTTTCATATTCGGTGTTTTTTTCTTGTATTTTCTTTGCAAAGGTGAATAACCTGTTACAGATGAGTTTGCAATAGTTATCTAATAGAATATCCCTTTTTGGAACGTTAATTTAATTATTTATATTGTTTATACAAAAATTCAAATATTTTTTTTACATAAAATTGATATATATATTAAGAGTTTTTTTCGATCTTGTTATCCGAAATATAAAATAAGAATAAAGAATTAATGATTTGCCATTTTTATTTTAATTTCACATATCTAATTAGCCTTTGTTTTCTAATTTTTTATATTATTTTTTTACTACCAATTTACTTATTTGTAGACTATCCTTTCTTTAAATTTTTATTCAATTTATTTTAATATATTTATCATCGTTTATCGGTAATTCTTACACTTCAAATGTTCAACTATCGCTCAATCAAGTTAATCAAAAATTCTATCGTTAAATTCAACCATAAAAACCATCCGAAAATCATCGCCCTGAAAATGAAATAATAATTGAAAAATAATGATTTGGGGTACGAATTATAAAGATAATTATTAAAATTGGGATTATTAAATTGTTTATTATGTAATTATAAAGTTGCTTCAGTGAGGTATTTTTCTTCACACTGAAAATGCATCGTAATTTTCCAATTTTTTCTTCTGCATTTTTGGGTCATGTCACTGTAACTAAAGTCTGGATTTGATTTAGTGAAGTGATTTTTATTTAGTTCGCAACATTTAATAAAAAAATTAAGATTTGTATTAAAAATAAGATATTAAAATTTAATAAACATTTTTAATAAATAATAGATAAAAGAAATAAAAAATAATCAAATAATAATTATTTAATGTTGTTTAGATGAAATTTTGTAAATTTTAATTTATCAAATAAAAATATATAAACATTTGAAAAAGAAAACACATGAAGAGATTCCAGAATAGATATTGCCAGCGTTAATAATATGAGGAGATGGGCTGACGAAAATATTAAAAAGAGAAAGAGAAGAACGAATTAATTGTTGGTTTGAATATTTATTATAAAGATTTCTTGATTAACTCCTTTCCTAGAGTTGTTGAAATCGTTAAGGCCACTGTTCTTAAATTTTCTGTTCATTTGAATGCTCTCTGGGGTCTTTACCA
>AFBI03000017.1:362369-380507 GCA_000230595.3 Edhazardia aedis USNM 41457 | reverse complement strand
AATTATTTGTTGGTTTGAATATTTTTATAAAGATTTCTTGTGTAACGCCTTTCCTAAAGTTGTTGAAATCGTTAACGCCACTGTTCTTAAATTCTCTGTTTATTTGAATGCTCTCTGGGGTCTTTACCATTTTTACTATTTATAATAATTTTAATTTGTGGTATTTTTTTATTTGGTGAAATCTGATTGGTTGTTTTAATTCCACATTTTTTGTAACCCTTTTCTTGAATTGTGCAGCAAGCAAAAGCTGCTGCAATATCAATATGTAAATAAATATTCAAATCGGCTAATTCCGATTTCTATAATATTTATTCTTTTCATAGGTCGTAACTCTAGTTTCTTTATTTTGGAATTTTTTTTTATTATTCTGAAAAATCCATTACAAGTTTTTTCTTTTTATCAAAAGATGCACGTTTAAAGCGAAACCTTTGGAATTACGGACTAAAAAAGACTTTTGTACCAGAATATGTATTTTATATATTATTACGATATCTTTTTAATAAAACATTTTTTTAAAAATCAGAGAAACTTGAAATTTCTAAGTCAAACTAGAGTATTCTTCAATGAATACTATTATATGCGGAATATGTGGACATTTCCAGATTTTATACAAGAAAAAATTTCAAAGGTGCAACGAAAAGCGATAGAAAGAAATTTTGTGTTCTTTACAGAATCGCAGATGATTCAAGTGTACTATAATGCTTGTTATGAACAGATTTATATAAACGTATGTTTGAAAGAAAATAAACAGATGCATGAGAAACACTATATATATTTTTAAAACACAAAAATACCAATATATATTTAGTTAAAGGCGTCTTAAATTTATAGTTAAAGATTATTCTACTTTTTTTGCACATATCTTCTTTTATAAGGGATGAACCAAAGAGTAGTCATATTCAACTTTATTGATTCAATAATTTGCATTTTTAATATTATTCTGCAAATCAAGGTACTTTCATTAGATATTTTAGCACAAATGTGTTTTATTGGATTAGATACTCTAATAAAAAGTTTTCGTGTTGTTTTTAGTTGTCTTTTTTATAATAATTTTGATAGAAATAGTTTTCATTTCATTTTTTGTTGGTAAATATTTTAAAGAACGAAATATGAGAAAATATTATATTAGTTAATTTTTACGTTCAATAAATTATATTTTTATTTTTTTTTAGTTTTTCTATTAATTTAAATAGCGTTAAACATTGGTTAAAATTCATTTTAAAATTCAATAAATTTGGAAGAAATTATTAGTTATTATGAAATATTCACTTTGACCATAGGAATTATTTAGATGTTTTTTTAGCAAAGCGAAGAAATGTTTTTTTTCCCTCATTGTATTTACGCTTTTTAAATATTCTAAGCTGTTAGTCGCGAAACATATTTTTTTCGTCCCTCCCGAAGATCATTATAACTAGTTCTTTATGTCATACTGCAGTATCTATCGAATATCCATTTATTTTTTTAATAATAATTAAATAATAGAATTGGTTTTTTATTATTATATGCATAATTGTAGTGATTTGTAAATTTATTATTTTTGAAGCTGGTAGAATGTTTATTGAACATTTGTTTATCATTATTTTCAATCAAGAATGTTTTTATGGTATTATCAACACTGATTTTATTGCATTACATTTATGGTAATTATATAAAATTGTATTAAATTGTGTAAAATCAGTTCAAATTATAATAAAACTGGTTCAATATCAATCAAGAAAAAACTACCATAAAAGAACACATTTAATTTCATTTTCCCCCATCAAATGTTAAGATACAACACATGCCCTTTTAAAAATTTATAACAATATGAATTTGTCAAGAACTATTCTATGCCTAAGAGATTCATACCAAAACAGAATTTACAAAAATTTGAAGGTTTTTTTCGATTGCCTTAAGAATGAAGAATCTAATGTTTTCCAAAGCAATTTCGAAAGAAGACGGAAAGTTTTCAGATATTATATTCTGACATTCTTTTTTTTGCTAAAACCAATTTTATTGCAAGGCAATAATAATCGGAAAGAAGATAATCGTATAGATGTATTTTCAGATAATATAATAAATGGAGATAGTCCTGAAAATATGTTTAATGTATTTCTCGACATTTTTATTAGGCAAACCACTGATTATAAATATGCAACAGATAAAATAATCCTAAATGAAGAACAATTATTTAGAACTGAAAACACAGACAAACATATCTACGAAGATATTTGTTACGAAAGTATTCGAGGATTGACAGAATCAGAAAAAACTCGATTTATAAATGTTTTACATGATTGTTTGATCTATTGGAAGGCGGATTTTCTGGAAATCGGCAAGTCTATATTTTTCGGTATTTTCTACAATATATTTCCGACCGATATAGAATTAATTAGTGAATTTGATTTTATTTTGAATAAGGTAAAACACGTTAAAATTTCAGAAAATGATCAGTTCTTTCTTGATATTAAATTTTTTTTGACGTTGGAACTTATAATGTATTCAAAACATAACACTAATAAGGAAATTTTAACGCATATATTATCTAATACAATGCTATCCATAAATGCATCCATATTCCATGTGTATTCAATATCTTTGATACGTTGTATATTATTGCTTATTGAAAAACCTTTTGAATGTTTTAGGTTACAAGGTCAAATCACACCTGAAGGCTTTAGTTTTCTGCGAAAAATTGTATTTCTTTTAGCAATATACACCAAATATAAATTTCCTAGTATAAACATGGTTACATCATTATAAATTGATGATTTTTATAACTAAAATCTCCATTTTGAAATTTTCTAAAATACATACGCATACATGTTAAAAAGCAGCTTAATGATATTATTCTTAAAAAACATCGATAATCTAAAATAAAACATATATAAAAACACAATTTTAGCAATACAACACAAATAAGAGGTGTAACTTAATCCAATAATCTAAAACACTGCTTTTGATTATAGAGCTTAAAAATATAAAGAGCATAAATTGCAGAAGTAGATGTGAATATTTTTTTCCATTAAAGAATTAACATTATTTGTTTTGAAATATAATTATAAAATATTTAAATTCTCACACTTGTTATATTTATTATTATTTTGGTTGTATGATCTTTTATCACCATTTTCATTACTGCTGTCACTACTATTGTTATTCGTACTAGAAATACTATTCTTATATATCATAACTCTCCTCTCCTCTTCTCTTCGCTCTTTTTCTTTTTTTTTGTTTTAAATAACTTTTTGTGTTTTTTTCTTATCTCTAAAAAATCACAAAAGTTTTTAATTTAGAAATATTTTATATTGGTTTTTTATCTATTCCAATTTTATTGAATTCTTAACGAAATATGTTCCAAATGCTTAATAGATTTGAAATACTTTAAAAATACAAATAAGAAATATTTAAGACGTAATTATTTGATTATTAAAATATGATATTTGTGATGTTTCATATTATAATAATCTTTTTATTACTTCTTGTGAACTTCAAGAATATAAAAATAATGAAACTTCAAATTCTAAGAAATTCGATTCTTCACGTATATCACATTCATGGAGTTTAAAGCTAAAAAATATACCAAATAATATTCAGAATGCACATTTTAGATAAATTGATTGCTCTAAAAATTGAAATCAATGTAAATAACATTATATGATTACATCTCAATTAAATTAAATAAATGGGTTTTAGACTCGTCAATTTGGTACGAAAACAAAATAAAAAAAGTAGGGAATAAAATTTATTTTATCAAACAAAGAAAATTTAAATAAAATTGTGGAATTTATTCAGATTAAGATCAATAAAAGCTGCTTTAACATATTTTTATTTTTAAAACCCGTTGAAAAAAAGAAGAAAAACATATTTGATATATTTTATAAAAAAAATAATGATCAATAAAAAATCAAAATGTTTTTTTAGAAAGCTAATGAAAAATATTCTTTTTATTAAGTACTCTTAAATATCTTTAAAAAAAAAAGTCTATTTGCTTTTTGGTTGGAATTTAAATCTTTTTGTAAAAACATTTGTTTTAAATATGGTATAGATATATGTTAAATATTTTTGACACTATTCATTTAAAACTATAATTAAAATGGCCTATTAATTTGATTTTTATGATTATAAAAAGATGTTTTTTTTTGATGAAATTAAAGGTAATGAATATAAGACATAGAAGTTTATTGTCCCATCGACAAGCATTTTTTGAACTTTTTTAACTTTTTATTTTATAACTCTCAATTAAAATTATAATTATCGAAATGAAGTATATTTAATAAATTCATAAACCAAAATACTTTATTCGTGAAAAAAAATAAAATCGTCATCAAAATTAAAATATTACTGCATAAAGATTGCAGAAAACAAAGTGTATTGAATAATTTATGTAATAAGGATTTTAATGGTTTTTTGGTGTAAAAAGATTAAAACCATCGTGATTACTATTTATATATGAGATTATCAATTGCTTTAAAACAGTTTTTCTTGCCTTCATAAAACTATATTTACAGTTTTCAATTAAATTTTTATTACTGTACTGTAAATTAAAAATAAATTTATAATATGAAGTCTCACATTAAAATAAATTTGCAATGCGCTAAAAATTTTTTATGTATTTTTTATCCAATTAAAATTTATTAAAAGGTCTTGTTTGTTTTCAATTCACGATTTTGGCACAAAATTTTTCCTAAATAACTTTTTTTGGTATTTAAAAGCATTTTTGGTTATTTTCAAAAAAGTACCGATTTATTAAATAAATTAATATTAACAACAAACAATTAAACATAATAAATGCAAGGTGTTTGATTTATATTTTCTCAAAAAAATTGTAGCTGATGGTGAATGGTTGTTATAAATTGTGTAATCGGCTCTGAATTCTAATACTTTTTTTTATTTTCTGATTTTTTCGAAATTAATATTTATAAATTGTTAATAAAAAGTACAAACGAAAAAACCAATAAAAAGTTGTAAAATACTTGTTTTAAAATTTCTGTTTTCAAAAGCTAGAAATTGGTAGAAACTATTTCATTGTAGCATTCTTTCGCAAGGCAATTAGCTTGCTTCAAAGGGCAAACAGTCTTATCGTCTAAAAAAAAACCGCCATTTGGGGGCATCTGATCGTCTAAATGATTTAAGTCGTGATACATGGGAACTAAATGCATAAAAGGAGGAAGATTCAGTTTTGGAAGAAACACTATGCAACGTAGTTGTATCAAATAAAAACAACAGATTAGACTATCAAATAATCATTATTTTACCTTTATTTGCTCTATAGTTCTTTTACTGGATGCAACCATACTGTCATCAGCAATTAAATTTCAAGGAGATTTAATATATATCAGAGTAAATGAAATAAATTACTTCTTTGTTTTCCATTTAATCAATACTCTTCTAAATAAAATAATATACATAGATACATGCAGGATGCAAAAGAAATACAACCGAAAAAATATAAACGACTGCAGGTATTATAATTTTTTTTCTACACTAAACTGCACAAACAAATATATGTTATAAGTATTTCGCTTTTACAAAATCTTTTCATTTTTTTGCACTCTAGCCATGGAACAAACGTTGAATTGCACAGTGATGTATATGATGATTTAAAAAGGTTTGTGTGTTCCAAATGCACTATATTTAATATGTTTTAAAAACAAGCTCATTAAACATATAAATGTTTTCGATTAACTAAAACGAAATACTTATCTTGATCAAGATTTAGTTCGTTAAAATCGCATATTTAAAAATAAAATTTGATTAAAAATTTGTGTTTCCTTGAGTAGTATTTTTGTCAATTTATGTGTTTGTTTGACACCATTACCATTTTATGTGATTCAACTTTATTTATAACTGCTCTGATATAATGTCTAAAGGTATATATAATTTTCAAATATAACTCTTACAACATATCTAGTGTTGATTTTCAAAATCATTTCATAAACAAAAAGCAAAAATGTTTTGACGCCAAAAAATATTCTCAAATGTTGGAATTTAATTGAATGAATGTAAAAAGGGTTGAAATTTGATGAAGAAAAAAATAGTATTCATATTAAAATAATACTGAATAGAACACTTTAAAAAAAGATATTTATGTTCACGCCACCTCAAATATTGAAAATTTTTAAGATTTAAAATAAAATATACTCAAATGATGCCAAATATGGTATTGACTAGAAATGAATAAAATGTTGCGTTTAGAGTTTCAATGTGAAAATAGAAATGAATTGACAATGTTTACCAATTTTAGTAGTCCATATTTCTGAAATAGATACTATCTTATCAAAAGTTTGAGAATTCGAAAAAAAATAATTTAAAAAATTTGTAAAAACATAAAAGGTACACATTTTTTAGAAAATAAGAAATAAAAAAACCTTTTCTTCTTGTTTTATATAAAAAAAATAAAATTCATATCGATAAATTTATATAAAATCCCAATATTTAGGAATATCCAAGCACTCTTTAGCTTCAATAGTTTATTATTTTTAATAAATCATAAGAATGAAAAAAATTAAATTTTTTTAGAAAAAACAACATGATAAAAAATTTGCCGAATACCAATACAAAAAAAATCATTATAAGTATGCTGTTGCTTTTTTTAATATGAGTTTTTGATTTATTTTTTTTAGAGAAGATAAGTATAGTTTCTTTAAATGTGCTTAATATTGCTTTAATCACCCAAAAGTGTCAATTACTGATGAAAGTATATATAATTTAACTTTAAATTCTGTAATTTTTTTTGTAATTTTTATATGAAAAAAACTAAAATAAAATATATTTTATAAAATGTGAGATTAAGAACATCTAAATTTGTATTATTGTCACTTAAATTTTTTATCTTACCAATGTATAAAAATACTATCTATAGTATTTATTTATAGTATATACTGTTGAATAAAAGAGATGAAGATATTTTTAATCACTCCGATTTCTTTAAAAATACATTGATTTATAAAATATTATATAGGTTCAACATAAATGAAAATACAATGTTATATTTAAGTTTATATAAAACGGGTAATTTAAAATGTGATTACATATTATAGAAAACCATTGATTTCTTTTTCTTCCAATAAAAAATTTAAAAAATATGCATGTACCTTGCTTCATTTTTACGAATTTTTTTAATTGTTAGTTTTAATTATTGCTCAATTGAGTGTGTAACATATATTACATGATGTTGTCATTTATTTTTAAATTAAATCAATCATTAGATACCTTGGTTTTCACTTATTGATTTTTTGGTAATTGAAGAAAAAATTGAATTTTTAAAAAATATTTGTTTCTAAAGTGTAATTATTTGAACATTGAAATAATTTAATAAGGAGATTTACATCGTGAAAAATGCGTTACCGAGGTGTTGAAATATTAAAAAAAATCTAACAGCAATTTTTTTCGTTCACTGTTTTTTTAAAAATATTGTAATTTAATTTATATACAAAAAATTAATATTGAGATTCATTAAGAAGCTCTAGTTATACATATACTTTTTTTACAAAATTGATTTTGTTATTATTTTAACTTGAATAAATTAATAAAAATTAAATATCTTAGTCTATTAAATAATTATATAATACTATTATTATATAAAAATGCTATTTTATTATTTAAGAATAAATAGCATAATCTTTTTTTCATTAACTTTCTCTTTATTCATAATAAGTATTCATTATAACTTTGTATTTTTTAATATTGTAACTTGTTTTTTGAAAAAAAGTTCTTTGAATGTTTATATATCTTTAACAAGCTTTCTAACACGCGTGAATAATTAAAAGCGTTTTTATTTAAAAATAATAGCATTAAATTCAAACAATATATTATTGATAAAAAGTTTTATAAAAAATATTAAATGTGATGCTAAATACAATATAATTAATAAAAAAAATAATGCATTTAAATTCTATATTTAAAAATGATGCTGAAAGTAACTTAAATTACGATTGTATGGTCAATTTTATGCTTTCTTAAACTTTAATTGCAATAAAAGAAGAAAAAAATATTGATGATTGAAAAGTAATTTTGTAAGTCTTCTGATTTTTTAAACTTCACTTAATGTTACATTAACCTTGACTTACCAAATACGATATAAAAACACATACAAACAAAACAACGAAACATATTAAATGAAAAAACCAAGTATTTAAGTCTGAAAAACTTGATTCTTTCATATTATAAATGTAATGGGAATGCTATACATCAGAATGAAGCTTTTTCAAACACAAAAATTTCATATATTATATTTCTTGATATTAAAATTATGTTTTTTCAACATAGCAAAATTTTTAATTTATTAGCTATATTAGGCTCATAAAATTTAAACGTTCGTTGTTTTTTCCTAGTAAAATTTTCTTCATATTTTTTTTTGCATTTATTATTTTTAAAAATACGTGTTAAGGGATGCATCAAAATGCTTTTGATTTCATAGGCTTCAGTTTTTTTCATCATTATACTTTTTTTACTGTTCTTGGTGTTGAAAAAACAAGAAAATTGTATGTTTATATATATGATTTTATTATTTTCATGATTAGTTTTATTCAAATGCATATTCAAGAAGATTTATAATTCTTTTATTTTTGATTCACAAAACACAACACAACATATTTAAAATTATTATAATTTTTTTAAATTACATAACACATCACTATTTTGTTACAAAAATCTCCTAAAAAACTTTCAAATTATGATATTTAATATAATTGAGAAAGAATAGTTATTCCATAAAAGTATTAAAGAACTATGAAAATTAACTGTTTTTTATAGTATAAAACTTAAAAATTGGGTTTTAAAGCGAAATAGTGCAAACTTGAGAAAATTACATAATAGAAATCAAAAAAACATTGATAATTTCATATAAAAATAAAAAACTATAATATAGCCAACTCATTAATTTGTGCAATTAAGAAAACTCGGTTAATAGCATTTTAATGGTCAGTGCCAAACAGAAATTCACAATGATAAAAATAGGCCATATTTTAGCTATGAATAATTACATATTTATAGAAAATATACGAATTGGTATAACACATTTAGTATGCGACCAGAATGCATATTTAAAGCTTTTTTTTTGCTTTTATTGCATAGTAGATAAGAGAACAAAAAATATACACATAATTATTTTATTTAACATCGACAATTAAAAGTGCTCGTTACTGCAGCAAAATCATATATATTGAGAATTATTTGACATTACAGTGTAAGATTCTTAAATGATGTAAATTTTTGTACTAAAATCCAAAAAAACAGCCTATTTTATTGTATCGCTTTTGAGAAATTTTAAATTATAAAGTTTAATATGAGATTTTCTATAATTTTTTTGATACTTAATAATAGAAACTAATAATAATTTACAAGAAGTGCAAAAAAAGACTTTTCTCGGTGATTTAAAACTTGAAGCGCTTTTTGTTACAATTCGAAAAAATTTTAAATTATTCCAGAAAACACAGGAAAAGCGTTTATCTTTTCGTATAAACAGCTACAAGAAGCCGTTAAGATATTCGGAAAAAAATTATTTGGTTTGCATATGTTATTTGATAGCAAACATATAAAAAGATTAAAGAGAAGTTTTTTCCACGGTTTTTAGTTCAAAGTCTTTATTAATTGTGTTAAAAAGAGATTCTTCGATCAATTTTTTATAATTTTTTACTTCTTGTCAACCATACTTTATCTTAGACCTTGCCTTAAATAGACAACTGTCATTCTGAAAGATTAACAGGTGGAGATCGTTTCCAAACAGTAAGAACCTTAACCTTGATAACATAATAATTTAAGAATTTGAATTTTAAATACAACATACCAAACGAATAATAAAATTTTTTGTCGATTAAATTGAATCCTTTTACTAGTTAGAAAACTTGACAATTGTCAAATTTAAACAAAAGGTATTGCTATCGATACCCAAAAAAGTCATTTGTACTTTTCGAAAATATTTTTTATTATAGATAAAAGCTTAAAACGGTATGTATTTTCGAATGTGTGAAAAGTTTTCTAGATTTTTTCTGAAAATTTTCACTATGTGTGTAAAAAGAATTTTTTGCTCTAAAATATTTTCTAAAATAATTAAATTTATTATTTGACATGAAATTTAAATTTTATAAATTTTAAAAATTGATTTTAGTTCATCAAAAAAAATCTACTAGTTCTAAATAAAAAAAAAGTACGTAAATGAAGAATATTTTCCGAAAAATCACAAAAATTTCTATTTTTGTTTTAAATTTCATATAAGAGCGCAGAATCGATTTTAAATGCAGATATATATAACCATTCAATTTAATATTCATACATTGGTGGTTTTATTAAATCGATTCTGTTGCATTTTGTATAAATATTAAAAAAATAAGACACATCACATTTAAATTTATAGTCGTTAAGATGACTTAAAAAATACATATTACTTAAAATTAGTACTTTATAAGAATTTTATAAAGATTAAAATTATAAAACTGTTTCAGTCATAGTCTAACAATATAATCGTAATTTAAATAATGATATTGCTCTTACAATGAAATTTTTTTGCGCAAAATGCAAAAATAGTTATTCACAAAAAAGATCGAAAAAACAATTTTATGTAAAATTTTAGTTGAAATATGGTTTTATTTAAATTGATATTCTCACAATATATTTTTTATCTCTGTAATATAATAAAATAATTTAAATAAATATGCGTAAAAAAGTATATGATTCTATTACCAATCCAAATACAGATATTGTTTTCTGTAAACTTGTATGATCACAAGTTTATATTTACAGAATTATTAATCAAGAATATGTGAAATAAATTAAATAATTTAAATTAGTTTATAAGTAAAATATATTCATTTCAAATTTTTACTTATGTCATATAAATATATTAATATGTGCACACATATATTTTTTATTATCCATTTTTGTCGAGTTATTAGTAATTTATATTGAAAAAAATGGTTAATTAAGACATTTAGAAAAAAATTTAAGTTTAAAAAACAATGAATTCTTATTTTTGTATACAATGAATAACAGAAAAATATATGGAAAGAATTTTAAACGCTTGTAGTAAGTTTTTTGCAATAATCTAATTTTCAAAGACGTCCATAATAAAAATTAGCTTTGTTTTGTGACACATTTTATGCAATTATTTAATTTTATGATTTGTTTTATATATTTCTATTTATCCTTTTATTATACAATCAAAAGGTATTTATCGATGTTTTTTTATATTTTCTAAAATAATTTTTTTTTCCAAATGTCATTTAAAATTTTCATTTGTTAAAAATTCGTATTTTTTTTGCCTTTGAAATTAAATAAATGAAGAAAAACTTTATATAAGATTTGCAAAAACATTGAATTTGATCCTTTCTCTATCTTTCTGTAAAGATTGAAATTTTACTAATTTAGAAAATATTATATATCATACAAAAAAGTGAATTTTTCTGAAAGGGAATATAGAAATACGATAGATAATTTGGTTTTAGGTGTTTTCTATTTATTTACGACATATATCCTTTTTAAATCTAAAAAAATGCAAATAAAAAGCATAAGAATATAAAAAAAATACAATATATAATCTTTCAAATGATGAATCAACTGTATGAGATACACTGTTATGTTTACAATTTTACCTTTAAACAGGATTATAAAATCAATGTTTAAATGAATATATTTTTGATCTTTTCTATAACAATATTATTTTTTACAGTAATTTACATTCATATTACATTGTTAAAATTTAAAATTTTTTTCTGAATATTAATGCGGGATTTGTTTTTTAAAAAGAAAATAAGAAAGCATTTAAAAGTGGCAGTAATTGATTCCGTTGGTAATTAATAATTGAATTAGTATTTTTCTTGTTGCTTTTCCTGTTTGTCAATTGTTTTTTCTTATCATATTATTTTTATTATCCGCGCAAACAAATTAGTTTTGTTATAGATTTTTAAACTTAAATTGTCTAATTGTTTCTAATACTGAAAAGTTGAATATCATAACATTATAAGTTTTTGTAATAAAACTGGTCCTTGAATTTTGATTTTTGATTATCAGTGTTTCATTAAAAAACAAAACCATCTTTTGTACTTAATTAGTTCATTAGTTTTAGATTTATAAATTTTAGAAAAAAAATATTTTTATATATAATGGATTGCTGTCTATTTTTACATACGATCTACAATCATTTGCATATTATTATCTTTTAAAATTTTTCTCGTTCCAATGTGCGAATACTTTTGAGTTGAAATTTAAATCATATATCCTATATTACAAATAAAGTGGTTTTCCAGATTTTTGTAATTTTATCTGTACATATATGTGATGATGCGATATTAAGAGACAAATTGAAATAATATATTGTTTACAAATATAAACGAAAAAAATATTGCCAATTTGTTTAAGTATATTATAATATATTTAGAAACTTAAAAAATAATTATGCATTTATAAATAAAAAAATTATATGTTTGTACGTAAGAAATTATTTGAAATATCGTAATTTTTCGTAGTACTATAAATAATTTTAGAGGTATTTTATCTATTAAATTTACTAACCACAAAATTTTTTAAGCGTATGGTACTTTTAATTATATCGAAAATATATTATATAACAATTGTAATAAAAAAATTCTATTTTCAAAATTTTTAGTATATTAAATGATTATATTTTCTTATGTTAAATATATAACTCGCATCGATATTTAATATTTCCTATTTATAAGATATTATTTATATTTAAGAACATTTATTCATTTTTTGGTAACACAAACTTTATATTAAAATTTTTAATAAACTAAAAGATGAAAAAATTAAATTATTGGTTTTTTTTAAAAAAGGATATACAAAATCGTAAAATACTAAAAAAATTATTAATTTTTACAAAGTGCATTTGATAAAAATTGAAACAATGATTTTTTTATTCATGATAATTATTTTAAAATTGGCAAATTAATTTATTTTAGAACACAGATTGGATTTTATGATCGACCTGCATTATAAAACCACGTTAGTTTGTGAACTTTTAATTTTTTTTAAATCAGATGAATAACAGAAGGATGTATTGATAAGACAGAATGTATTTACCATTTTTGATTAGTTATATTTTTGAAAGAATTTTGTTATTTCTTAGTATATATGAGATCTATTTATAATTAATCCTTTAAGTTTAATCATTCTTTTTTACTTTTTATATTTTTTATGAATGCTGTACTTTTATTTCAATTTCATTCATAATTTCAATATCAAATTTTTTATCTCACATTTTTCTACATTTTAAAATGCGCTTTGTAGATTTTTTGAATACCTTTTGTTTTGGTGTGACTAGTTTTTGTCTTTTTTTTCTGATTTTTTATTTTTTTATTTTTTTGTTCTTATACTTACTTCTATATGTTTTCTACTTTTATCATGTTATTATTGTCAAAATGGCTAAATTCTATATCATATACTAAGAAAAAACGATGGAAGATAAAAAATCTAAAAATTATAATGCTAATCAATAAGATATAAAAGTTTTTCGTTTTTAAAGAAATGTAAAGTTGTATAAAAGAAAAAGCAAAATTCTATGCTAGTTAATTTTAATTTTTTAAAAATTTATTTTTAGAAGACAGTCACTATAATTTTACACATGTATTAAATGCGCCAAAAGCCAATCATTTTCGAATATTTTAGTATCAAAAATTGTTATAATATTTGACTCAACACCTAAAGTTTTGTATTTATTATAAGTCTTATGAGATCTTCATCATATCTCAAAGTTTGTAATTCATTTTATACATGCAAATAAAAATATTTTTTCAGCGAATTTTTTTTCTGCTATACATAAGAAAATTTTTTTATTTTCTTTTTATGAAATTTGATAGAGTTCTTTTGTTTCTTCAATTTAATATTAATATTTCCTTGAAATAATTTTTGATATTATTTTTTTCATTAATTTAAATGTTTTTCAAGCATTTGAGACGCGATTTCGATACTCGAATTCATGGAATGAAAAACATTTCAATAACTAGAGTTATTAAAAATATAATAAAATGAATGGTTTTTAAATCGATATTTTTTAATATTTTATGCATATAAATGTTTCTTTTCTTTTTTGACGCACTGTTTATTTTTGGGCTGTAATATGAATCTTGTTAATAGTTTAATATGAAGAAAAATAATTTAATTTTTTACTTGAATTTTATGCTATGTTTGCTTTGCTAAAAAATCTTAAATAATATTTAATTACAATTTCTAAGTATTTTTAATATTTAGTGTGATAATAGCCTTGTTTATGGAATCATTTACTGAATAGTTGAGGTACCTAATGTATTACACATGAAACATCAAATCAAATCTATCTGAAAACCACAGATAAACATATTTCTTTAGTATGTTATTTTTTTTCCTTCACATTTTCAGCCTCATTTCATAATTGAGCTTAAATGGTGATTTTATCTTACCTACATTCTCTTCTATCCAAAAAGTTTTGTAAAATCATTTTTCTACAAGTAGGACCTAGATATTTATAAAAAAATTAAAAAAATTAAGCTGAATAAGCTTAATAGGAAAAATTTCACACATAGGCTCAAGGTTTAGCAACTGATATGTAAACACAGCTTCAAAGATGGTAAGTATATATAAAAAAATTCTAGTTCAAATTATTTTTTAAAAGCATTTTTGGCATTATTAAGACAAGTCTAGCTAAGAATACGGAAATAAATTTCTCATTCAACAACATATGTGTATAAATGCTATAGCAGGTATATTCTTTTTTTAAAAAATATCAACAAAAACATTTTTTTTAAGAACATTAAAAATTTTGAATTTTATTTGAGCTTTTAGTATTAATAGGAAATGATTTAAAAATGATGGACATTTTTAGGAGTTAGTTATTTGACAAAACGGCAAAATCTATTATTATCTTCAACCAAAAAATATTTTAAAAATGAAAAAAATGCCAATAAAATATTTTGTGTGTATTTTTTTTAGTTTAAATTAAATTTTGTATAAGGGTTAAAAAATACCATCTTTTGTGTGTTTAGAGTATTAGCACTATATAGTCTAGTTATTATATTTTTTCAAATTTCATTAAATATAGAATTAAATATACCACATTTTCTTTTTTTAAAATTTAAAAATATTCATTTAGAAATAGTATAAAGAAAAGACAATTAGCTAAATGTTAATATCATGTTTCATTTTAAATTTTTTTAATTACAAAGTAATTTCGAAGCAAGTTATGCGCAATAATGTAAAAATAAAATTTCTAATTTTGTAGTATATAAAAAAGTTGTGTTATTGATTTAGAATCACATTTTCAAAAATTTTTACATGTTTTATAATATTGAAATCAATATTATTTATAGTATATTCCGTTTTAAGTCGTTACTGTGAAAGAATTGGCCACACATCAACCAAAAAGATTAAAATGTGGTAAGTGTAATATATCTTATCAGTTATATTAAGAAGTAGATTATTATAAAGACATACCCAAAGAGGAGAAGGTTGAGAGAAATAAAAAAAGAAAAACACAAGGATGGTAAAGAAATAATAAAACTTAGAATTATATAAATTACTAATCTTTATGTGTTCATAATTTTTATTCTTTCACTAACTTCCGTCTTTAATATGTTTTCCTGTTCCGTGCTCGCCGCCGAACATCTTATCCACAGTGACATTTCTATTCATGCCAAAAATCATTTAAAGTAAAAAATTATTGCCATTTTTATTTATTAAATAACCCTTTTAGAAATGTTTATAAAATTTTTAAATTCGTTAGAGAAGTTGCGACTTTCACATCATAGGAATCAAAATACAGTTTTGAAAGATAAAAAATTTTGTATAAATTTTGCACTTAATAAACTTATAAGCTGGATTGGGAATCCAAAAACTATAAATATGTGTGCTAGTAGATATTTTAGATTGTTTTTAATTCTTTTGATTCTAGCTCGAAATACATCACAAGCCAACCCAGATACAGATAAAACTAAAATTGATGTTTTAGATATTAACATGGGAGAAACGAAAGCACAAACAATAAATATCGAGACTTTTTTAAAGGATTTTGCACAAAATGCCACCAGCTGGAACGATTTTATAAATGGTACAGCGTTTTCAAAAAATAGCAATTTTGTTTGCAAAGATTTCGAAGAAAAATTTTTAATCGATAAAATAGAATGCTGGGTATTCAGTTTAAATTTCAATAAAAAAATCAAATTGAGACAATCTTTTGAGGCTTTTAATAGTGTATTAATTCAACATTATGTATACATCGGAAAATTAATTTATTTAATTGTTACCGAGGACATGATTTCTAATAAACTCAAATTGTATGCGAAATTCGATGAGATTTCTAATGCAATAAAAAATAATGAAATAGATGGAAGTGCAGAAATTTTTGATTTTTTTTCTGATTGTGATTTTTTTTTGACATTAGAACTATTTATGCTTAAAAGGTATAATCTGAAGGCTGTACATATAAGAGCATTTTTATGTAACCTATTAGATAACTCAAATTTATCTGTATTTCACTTATATTCACTTCCTTTGATAAGAACACTATATTTGCTTATCGAAAAAAACATAATATATTAAAAATACGAGAAGATATAAGCAATGAATCAATCGAATTTCTTCAAAAATGTGCATTTAAGCTTTTAAAAAGCTCATTTTGTCATGTTTTTGGTGCTCAAGATGCTGATAAAAGGAATATTGATTATTTTCTTAACAATATACTATTAAAAGAAGAACCAGTTGCAAATACATCGCTAACCCTATTCAATAGTTGGTTTTTTATAGCTAAACTAATACCTGAAAAATTTTTGAGCGGTGAAATCAAATCATTAGATTATGTATATTTATACAAGAATATTGATGACAAAAATTGTGAAGAAATCAAAAACAACCCAGAAGAATCTTTAAATATCAAAATCATTGACATTTGTACATTCTTCGCGGAAAATATTTATAAAGTTTTAGCAAAAGAAATTGATGTGTTGCCGTTGACACATCGAAGGGCGCGAAAAGCTTATAAAAAAATACAAAATAATTATATCAGTACGAATGCGGTCATTCAGAAAAGAAAATCAAGAAATACTGATGATACTGAATCGGATTTGATTCAACATGTGAATCAGTTTGAAAATATTAATATCTTTACACGGCTAGAAAAAACTAAGGAATTGGTTGAAACAGAAATAGATTTGATATTAATGATAAATTTACTTCTTAAAGAAGAAAAAATATCAGAAAAACCGATTGATGTTAATAATGTTTATAATATCGAAATTGTAGATTTTATTAAACAATCACAAGCTATACTTGCTTTAACTGAGCACCTTATATGTGATAATCTATCGTGGTTAGAAAAAAATGAAGATCTAAAACTAGCTAATCCGCGGAAAAAAATAAAAAAATCGTTTAATGATACAGTTCGCACGAAATCGAAATGCGAAGAGTTTGAAAAACACAAAAAATTTCAACGAAAAACAAAACAGAGTGCGAATATGAAAAAGTCAGCACGATTATCCGAAAACCCGTCAATCAAAAAGAAAGATACTTTTTATGAAAAAGTTTCGGTACCAAAAAATTCAACAAGCATGACTAATGAATATAAAGAGGTTGATAAAACTAAGAATTTGCAAAATTCAGAAGTAAAATCTACAAATGAACGTTCTGTTGAAACGATGATGATGAACGAAGAGCTATTTGAAAAGAAAAAATTAAATCCTATGTATGGACCAACAATTCCAAAAACTAACCAGGAATCAAGAGTTTCGATAGCTGGTAAAATCAGCAACTATTCTCAAAATATAAGGCGGAATTTAACCAATAAAGATTTTAGGCGCTATTTAGTTGGATGCGATGTGGAAATATTAGATTTGCATCAAGAATTTGACCTTTATGTAGAAATTACTGATGAATCTGATCCAGAAATATCAGAATCACAAATAGAAACAATAGATCATGAAGAAATTATAGATCATGAAGAAATTATAGATCATGAAGAAATAATAGATCATGAAGAAATAATAGATAAAACAGTTGTTGAAAATTCAGAAACATCAGATTCACAAACAGAAATTATAGATCATGAAGAAATAATAGATAAAACAGTTGTTGAAAATT
The DNA here is from genome assembly GCA_000230595.3 of Edhazardia aedis USNM 41457. Classification (NCBI taxonomy): domain Eukaryota; kingdom Fungi; phylum Microsporidia; family Culicosporidae; genus Edhazardia; species Edhazardia aedis. The sequence goes on along the minus strand of AFBI03000017.1, from coordinate 362,468 downwards.
CAGAAATGTCAGATTCACAAACAGAAATAATAGATTTTGAAGAAATAATAGATAAAACAGTTGTTGAAAATTCAGAAATGTCAGATTCACAAACAGAAA